>JAJIBD010024173.1:0-108568 GCA_021461705.1 Cryptotis parvus
CAGCTCTGTGCTTTCTCCAAGCGGTGTTCAGAGGATGACCAAAGTACCAACTCTCTGACTCCAAGCATCAATATCTTTACAGCTTGCTGAACAATTGTAGAGTGCAACAAAGTTGAGAATCACTGGTTTATATAAAGAAGTCTTGATCACTTGATCACTCCGAATCCCGTTATTCATCAATTTGCTCAGTGGGCGCCAGTAACATTTCCATTGGACCTATCATGTGCCAATGTAGCCCAATGGCATCTGGTTGATTCAGGAATATGAAGAGCCTCAAACCATTCCTTCAGGGTCTTGACAAGGAAGTCTGACCATCTTGTAGGTGGGCGGCCTTGTGATCTTTTGACATCCCGTGGGATCCAGTAGGTAACAGCTTTAGTCAGCGGTTGTCTCCAAATCGCATTACATGTCCATCCCATCTGATTTTCGATGCCTTGGCAAACGAGACAGCATCCCTGATTCTGGAATAGCGACGAAGGTCAGAACTCCAGTTCCTTCTCTCACTTGAGTGAGGCTTGATATTCCAAGCATAGCTCTTTCGATTCCTCTCTGGGAGACCCAAATAGCATTCTCATCCTGTTTCGTGAGGGCCCAGGTCTCTGGCGTGTGTTAATGCAGGGAGAACGGTGGAGTCAAAGAGATGTGCCCAGAGCTGGAGGTTCTTTCTACATGGAATTGGAGGTGTTCTATAAAAAAGATCACACCTTCTACAAGATCATAGTGATCTTAATGCCAAGATATGACTGAGAAGATCGGCTGAAGAACTCCACATCAGGACCCTTGGCCTAGAATGGAACGAACAGGGTGAGAGACTATCTGAGTTCATCATGTCCACCAAGACCATTCATGGGAACTCACAGTTCCAGAAGGCTGAAGAGAAACGTTGGACATGGGGAATCTCCTTGCGGACAGTTCCACAATGAAATTGACCACATCATCTTCAATCGGCGGTTTTGTTTGACCGATGTTGCTGTCGTCCCAAAATTCCAAACAGGATCGGACCACTGTCTCCTTTTGTGCAAAAATTCTACTTCCCTAGGGGAGAAAAGGCTGCAAAGTTTAAGAAGAGAACTCCCAGAACGACCACCAACTGGGAACTCTTTGGCACCATTGCAGCAACATGGGAAGATACCATCATTGACGACATCGATGAAGAATACAACCGACTGGTTCAGCACCTCCATGATTGTGCAAAGAATGCTGAGAGAGAGAAAGACACAAAAGGACACTTGTCTTCAGAAACTCTTGAGCTCATTCGCCAACATGGCAAGGCACGAGCCTCAGGAGACCAAATGCTAATGTCCAAGCTTGCTAAATGGTGCAGAGAAGCAATAAAAGCAGACCTCAAAGACAGAAGAGCAGAAATACTGGAAGATGCAGCAGAAGCTGGGAAAAAGCATTCACACCGCCTGCCTGTCCTTCGCCAACTATAAGACCAAGATGACTGCCCTCTGATGCCCTGATGGATCTATCACATCTTCCAGAAAGGTAATGGAGAAGATTATCCATGACTTCTACTCAAATCTCTTTGATAGCCACATCCACCTGCCCACATACCAAATTCCACAGGATGGATATGTCATTCCCAACGTTCTCCCTTCTGAAATTGACATGCCATCTCTTCGGTAAAGAAGGGAACAGCACCAGGCCCAGACAAAGTCAGACCCAAACACCTGAAGAATCTGCCATCGGTGCTCATCAATACACTAGCTCGGCTCTTCATACGCTACCTGTCCGAATGCAAGGTGCCCTCCCAATGGAAAACCAGCAGGACAGTTCTACTGTTCAAGAAGGGAGACATTCACAACATCGGCAACTATCGCCCCATCTGCCTGTTGTCCGTCATCTACAAGCTGTTTACATGAAGTCATCCTGAACAGGATTAGCAGAACACTAGATGAAGGACAACCATGCGAGCAAGCAGGCTTCGGAAAGGATTCAGCACAATCGACCATATCCACACAGTAACCAAGCTCATTGAGGTTTGCAGGGAGTACAAGATGCTGCTCTGTCTCACGTTCATTGATTTAAAGAAAGCCTTTGATTTTGTGGAGACTGAAGCAGTCATCGAAGCCCTAGCCAAATTGGGTGTTCAAACCCAATACATCAAGATCCTTCATGAGGTGTATTACTGATTCACCACCAGGATCTCACCATTCTACAAAGAAGTGATCATTGATGTCAAAAGAGGGGATTCGACAGGGTGATATCATTTCACCAAAACTCTTCAGCGCCACCCTCGAGAACATCATGCCACAATTAGAATGGGAAGGAATGGGAGTGAAGATAGATGGTTGGCAACTACACCACCTCCGCTCGCTGATGACATCGTTCTAACACCAAACATTAGCCAAGTGGCACAAATGCTTGCTGACTTTGACCGAGAATGTGGAAAGATAGGTCTACAACTGAATCTAAAGAAAACCATGTTTATGAAAAATGAACTAGTTCCAGAGGCCCCATTCACTCTCAATGAAACAAACATCTCTGAATGCAGCAGTTATGTGTACCTAGGTCGAGAAGTCAACATGATGAATGACCTAAAAACCTGAGCTGCGCAGGGGGAGGAAGAGAGCGGCATGGAATGCCTTCAAAGGCATCGAAGAAATATAAAAAAGTAAACTATTAAAATTATAAATTCATTTTTTGTTTTTTCTCTACTAAAAGGCATAATGTTATTGTTCTGTATAGATAGTTGCAGGACTTTATGCCCAATGGAATATTGTCTAACTGACTGATCACTAAAGGATGGTAAAATAATTCTAATATACATCATCTATTGCTGATCTATGAAGTATCTTAAATGTGCTCATCTGTGGTATTAATAGTTAGGGTGGCTTATGGGTAAGAATCCAAATGTAACTAATACTACCTGGTAGCTTAAATGAAGATTTAATATCTCAGGAAGCTTTATGTACCAGAATTCTAAACAGGTTTAGTGATAGTAACAATAAAGCAAATTAAGCTCATCTATTCTTTCAACTTTCTAGCTCTGACAGTGAACTAACCTAAGCTGACCTTTACTAATAGAACTGCAGATGTAATAGAACTGTGGATGGATGTTTGACCACATTCATATTGCTAAAGATTGCTCTATGGTTTCATGCCGAGAAAATAAAAACTCTTCGCTTGTATTGTTCAGAGATTTAATGTGATACACTATTGACTGACTGTGTTTGATTAATAAGTCATTAAATAAAAGTCTGGAGCTAATTCAGACAATGAAATATGCTATGGTGGGTTTCTGTCATCACCAATGCACTCATTAAAATACTGTAATCATGAATGAAAAGCCATTAGGGATAGATAGAGAACTCAATTTAAAAATTTCTCTGCATTCTAATCCCATGAAATATACAACAGACTTGTTAGTAGGGATGCACAATCCTTAGCCTAGCAATTCATTGTTTGAATTAGAACACAGGATATATTGGGGCAGTGGAATGTGTTCAGAGAGCTTAGTTGTAGAAAGTGAGCAGGTGTGTTTGTTAGAGGCCAAAGGGAGAGAAAAACCTTTGCATACTAATTGTGATCTGCTGAGGTCTTTTAGTGGGATGTTCTAAAAATTATGATTGACACTGCACTTGGTACAGATCCTAATTAGCTGGAGTATGATTTCTAATATATTTTTAAAATCTTGATTCAGAGAAACTTGAGTTTGAGTCCTGGCTCCATCACTTAGCAAGCAATGCCACCATGATTAAATAAATTCACTTTTTGAGGCTTAATTTCATTATCTGTTAAATTATACCTATTTTTTATTTTCAGCCTGTCAGGTTTCATAGAGTGATTTTAGGAAAAGTCAGCACAATAGAAAGGGATCAAAATGTGAAAGTGCTAAGTAGGTGTATGATAAACATTTTTTTGGTAGTGAGGGGCTTCTCAGGTGATGCTCAGGGGGCTTTGGGGTTACTTCTGACAACACTTAACCCTGGCAGTTCAGGTCTAAAGCCTGAGGTTACAGAAGTGCCTGGGCTCTGTGGTGTTGAGAACTACTAGGGTACCACAGCAGTGCTCGGGTACTTCTGGGGCTGTATTCAGCAATGACCAGTGCTTGGAAGGGCATGTGGTGCTGAGAATTTTACCTGGGGCAGGCACATACAAGGCGTGAGCCCTAACCCCTAATTCCTCCCTGGCTGGGCAAATGTTGTTGATAGCCTCCGTAACAGCCCAACCCCCTCCTTCACTCTTGTTGGAAGAACCTTAATTTTGCTTAGTTACTCACCTGTCTCCTGGTGGTAAATCATGTTCTGATCTAACCCTGGTGATGCCTGTTCCATACTAGCAAATGGTTAAGAAGGCAGAGGAGACTCAATTCCTGGTCAATGAGATGCCTAATCCATTGTGCTTTTTATGATTACTAATATATTTCAGAGACCTTTAGTTTTTTTAAAAGCTATTGTCTATTATCCTTTTATTTCTTTTTTTAAATATATTTTATTATACCACCGTGAGATATACAATTACAAAGATGTTCATGTCCTGGTTTTCGGTCATACATTGTTTCAGCACCAATCCCTCCACAAGTGCCATTTCCCACCACCAATGTTAATATCCTTTTATTTCAACTTGAAGCACTCCCTTCAACTTCTGTTGTAAGGTCTAGTAGTAATGAACTCTTAGCTTTTGCTTGTCTTATGATGTCTTAATTTTACTCTTAAAAATTTTTGTGTGTGGGGGGGGTGTTCCCCACACCAAAAAAAAAAAAAAAAGGCAGTGCTCAGGAAGTCTGTATTGCTCACTCCTGGCAATACTTGGTTAATTGGGTAAGCACCTCATTGTTAGGGCCTGAGAATACAGAGCTGCTCATATCTCGCTGTGTCCAGCACCAGCGGGTCACCGCAGCAGTGCTTGGAAGCCTCCAGGACTACATTTGGGAGTGCTTGGGGTCCACATGATTTCAGGGTTCAGTCTCAGGTCTTGCCAATGGGAAGCCTGTGTCCTGACTCACTAAGTTATTTTACATTCATTCTGCTTTTCTGTGATGTCTTGTTGCAAAGACTGGAGGGTGCATAAACCTGCATATGCTTCCCAGAGGTTGCACTCTTATAGAGGTGCTCACAAATATTTTGGTTGCTTGGATTTTTATACCATAGTCGTGGTGCTCAAAAGTACATATCTGGTTATATATACTTTGTTCTTGTGGCAGGATTTCAAACAGAAGCACTGGATTCACACTCAGGCAAATGGGGGGTAGTGCCAGGGGTTGAATTCATGACCTTATTGGGTCAGGCTTGCAAAGTAAATATTTTTGCCAATAAACTATTCCTGAGACCTCTCACTTGTCTTCAAGGACAGTTTTCCTGGACATAGAATTGTTAGTTAATAGCTGTTTTGTTTTCAGTTCTTTGAACTTATCTCTTGCTCTTAAGGTTTCTGATGAGAAACCGACATATTGAAACCCCCTTATATGTAACTAGTCACTAGCCTGTCAGGGAAGCTGCCGGGGTCCCCCGACAGTGTCAAGACAGAAGTTCTCTTCTACCTCCGAGGATGCCAGAAAAACAGATGAAAACTCACAAGTCCAGTGCAGTTCCAAAAAGGCTTTTAATAGTACAAAAGCTCTTCCACAGCAAACCAATACAATGAAAGAATCTCTAGCTCTGGTCCAAACTTAGACCATACAAAAGAGCCTAAGTCTCCCACCAAAGAGAGAGGATCTCACCAGAGAGGAGTCCTACCCAAAGGAAGGGGGGCCGACGCCCCGACCACAAAAGAAGAAGGACAAAAAGGCCAAAGGGGCCTCAAGTCAGTCCCCTTATATACACCAAAGTAATTCAGGGAGGGTCATGTCAGCAGAGAACCCTAAACAAATTGTAGAAGGGTGGTGCCACACCCTATTACAGGTATAAACAAAGGTTATGCCAAGGACTAATCCCTTCTACTGAGATCATCTTTTATGTAAAAACATTGGAGAGAGAGAGGGAGAGCTGGTATAAAGTAATACATCTTAATTTCATAAGCTTCATGTAATCTAGATGGTACCCACAATGTCCTTCTTATTTATTATCTGCACCAGGGTGATTCTGAGTATCTTGTTTTCCGTATACTGAAAGGGTCACACTTGCCTGCGTGAGAGCAAACTAGTATGGCCCTTCCTATAGTCTTCCTATAGTCTCAACGTAGCCAGGGTGGTAGTCTCCTGGTAAATTCTAACTGTCCCACGCTGGGTGCAGTGGGTATAAAGAGGAGCTGTGCCCAATCTAGAAAACATAGAAGTCTTAGTAGATGTACAAGTCATTAGTTATTCAGAGTCAAGGTGACTTCTGTAACTGCCACACCCTCTAGCAGTGTTTACATAGAAGAGAGGTCTCATTAGAATGAACCTCGGCTTAAGTAGATTAAGCTGTGAGTGGGTAAAACAGCAAAGTTCCCAAACTAGCTAAAGCTGTCATCCAACACTAGCCCCCTTTCAGTCTTCTCTTTGTCTTTTAGTAACTTGATGACAGTGTGTCTCAGTGTGGGTTTCCATGTTTACTCTTCTTGGAGATCATTGATATTGAATTTTCAGACTCATCAAAACAAGGAGATTTTTACCCATTATATCTTCAACTATGTATTTCCTCCAGTGTCTCTCTTTGCTTTTTTTTTCTTCTTTTGCCACATCCAGCAGTGCTCTGGGTTTATGCCTTGCTCTGCACTCAGCATTAATTCTTGTTGGGTTCAGGTGACCATATGCTATGCCGGGATAGAACCTGAGTCAAGTCTTAATGAAAGACAAGTGACTTACCTGCTGTACTATTACCTGCAGTACCCTCAGTAAGGGTACTGAGTACTATGTACTCCCATCCCTCTCTGCATTATAGAGCTTGTACAATTTATATGTTGATATCCAGTTAGTGGAGTCTCACAGATGCTTTAGGTTCTTTTCATTTTTTTTTTTTTTTTTTGCTTTTTGGGTTACATCTGGTGACACTCAGGGCTTACTCCTGGCATGCTTGGGGAACCATATGGGATGCTGGGATCGAATCTGGGTGGGCCGTGTGCAAGGCAAATGCCCTACCCGTTGTGCTGTCACTCTGGCCCCTCTTTGTTTAAAATTTGTGTTTCTCATACTCAATAATTTCAGTTGTTCTCTTAAGTTTATCTTTACTGTCTCTTTTGTCTGCTCAAATTGTCTGCATTTGAACCCTTTCAGTAAATTTCTAAGTTATATATTTCTAGCTGAGTCTTTCTAAACAGTTTGTTTTTAGCAATAGTCTCATTTTGTTCATGTTATTTTTATTTCTGTTTATGTCTCCCTTTATCTTTTTGACCATCTATATGACAGTTGTCTTAAAACCTTCGTTTACTGAGTTCAATGCTAGACTTTTTTTTCATAGTCATTTTAGTTAATTTTGTTCTTTGAATAAGCCATCCATTTCCTTTGTTTTCCATTATATCACTTTGTGTGCTTGCTTCCAGTTCACTCATTTGTAGTGAATTGCATGATTTTCATCATTCCTTATAGCTGTGTAGTATTCCATTGTGTATACCACATCTTCATGATCACTTATCTGTCATTGAACATCTAGGGCTAATTAATATTTTAAATTTTTATGTAATAGATAAATCTTACAAATATATGATTTAACGAGAATAAAGAGAATTTTTAAAATATTAAAGAAAACTTAAAAGGGCCTATAAACATGCAAAAATGTATTTTATCATTAAAATGTAATGTTGGTTTATGTTGGGAAATATTATAATGCACTAATAAGTAAAAGAAAAATCTCTGTAGCTCTAAAAATGTCACCTGAAAAGACACAGACAGAATATTAAAATATTGAAACATTCTCATTAAAGAGACTAAAACTTTTAGCAAGCTAGCAATAAGTACACCTTTCTTAAATTTATTAAGGGCAATAATAAGTGCTATGAGTGAATGTCATACTCAATGGCAAAATCTGAGAAGTTTGTCTTGTCTTTTAAAGATGCTTTGATAATGCTTTTTGCAAAACTGGTTTCAAGGCTTTATTACTTGTCCATGAAGTTTTGCACCATTCCTTTAAAATCGAATGATTAGCCGAAAGAGAAGTGAGGGGTGTTGGAGGGCAGGTTTAGCTATTCTGGGAGTTTTGTTGTTTTGCCCACTCCCAGCTTAATCTACTTAAGTCAAGGTTCATTCTAATGAGACTTCTCTTCTATGTAAACACTGCTAGAGGGTGTGGCACTTACAGAAGTCACCTTGATTGAATAACTTCTGACTTAAACATCTACTAAGACTTCTATGTTTTCTAGATTGGGCACAGCTCCTCTTTATACCCACTGCACCCAGCGTGGGACAGTTAGAATTTACCAGGAGACTACCACCCTGGCTACGCTGAGACTATAGGAAGACTATAGGAAGGATCATACTAGTTTGCTCTAAGCAGGCGAGAGTGACCCTTTCAGTACACGAGAACAAGATACTCAGAATCACCCTGGTGCAGATAATAATAAGGACCTTGTGGGTACCATCAAGATTACATGAAGCTCATGAAGTTAAATGTATTACTTTATATCAGCCCTCTCTCTCTCCCCAGTGTTTTACATAAGAGATAATCTCCTTAGTCCTTGGCATAACCTTTGTTTATACCTGCAATAAGGTGTGGCACTACACTCTGTTTAGAGTTCTTTGTTGACATGACCCTCCCGGTTGGATTACTTTGGTGTATATAAGGGGCTGACTTGAGGCCCCTTCACCTTTTGCCTTTTGGGCCTTTTAGCTTTCGGCTTTTGGCTCCTCGCCTTGGCTCTTGGCTTTTGGCTTTTTGCTCTTTGGCCTTTTGCTCCTTCTGGGTAGGACTCAGCTCGGGTGAGATCCTCTCTCTTTGGTGGGAGACTTAGGCTCTTTTGTATGGTCTAAATTCGGACCAGAGCTAAAGTTTGTTCATTATATTGGAGTGCTGTGGAAGAGTTTTTGTACTATTAAAAGCCATTTTTGGAACTGCACGGACTCGTGAGTTTTCATCTGTTCTCCGGCCTCCTCGGAGGTAGAAGAGAACCTCTGTCCTGACACTGTCGGGGACCCCGCGGCGTTCCCGACAGAGGGGTTCATTTTATCTATTATTTTTATATTGTTACGATATCCCACCATTCTCTTCTGATTTATAAAGTCCCTTTTGATAGATCTATTGTGATTCTTATGGGAGTTCTTCTGAATGTTAAGTTCCTTCTTTGATTTTGTGGCTTTCAACATTCTGACTTATTTGCTTTCATTATTCTGAGTACAGTGTGATTGAAAACTTTTTTATTTGCTTCTATTTTCACTGGGGCCCTTTCGACCTCTTGGATCTGGGTGTCTGCAATTCTTTACTCTGGGAAATTTTAATCTAGGATTTGACTAGTGACTTTGTTGGCATGTTTCTTTTCTTTTATCTTTTCTTACATCTGCATGCATAGTAAGTAAACAAAAAATTTTTTGTAGAGACCTACCATGTACTTCCCAACCAACGTGTTAATCCAGCAAACATATATGAGGCACAGATGATAAGGCAAAAGCACTTAATTTTGGAGACTGGATATTCTGTGTAGCTACTTCCTACCTATTAGCTCTAGAAGAATTATTGCTTATATTGTAAATAAAATAAGGATTATAGAACTTCTGTAAGAATTCATGAATACTTTTTTTGGGGGTCACAACTGGCAAAGCTCAGGAGTTATTCCTGGTTTTTGCTCAGGAATTACTCCTGGCGGTGCTCAGGGGACCATATGGGATGCCGAGGATTGAACCCCGGTCGGTCGCGTTCAAGGCAAACGCCCTACCCTCCATGCTATCGCTCCAGCCCCCATGAATACTTTTAACTTGACAGCACACATATTTTATTCATTAAAACGTTTTAATGGAATCACCACGAGACAGTTAAAAAGTTTTTCATGATTTTCAGTCTACAATATCCCAACATCCGTCCCTCCTCACCACCAATCTCCCCATCCCACCCCCAGCCTGCCTCTATAACAGACATTTTTCTTTCTCTTTCTCTCTTTTCCCTCACTTCCCCCTTTAAGCACTGAGGTTTGCAATACCTGTATCTATCTGCCTTTGCCCCTTTTCAGCTCCCAGTTCTTGCCCAGAGTGATCGTTCCCAACCATCACTGCAGCAGTGGTCCCTTCTGTCAGCCCACAGAAATCACTTGTATCACTTGTCTTCCCGTTGTTCATCGATTTGCTCGAGGGGGTGCCAGTAATGAACATCTCCATTTGTTGGGAATGAGGTCCATTATTGTTACTGTCTTTGGCATATCAAGTATACCACGGGTAGCTTGCCAGACTCTGTCGTGGTTCTGGGTCCATCCCATAACATCCATAGTTAATTAAAATTTAATATGTAAAAATCTAACCTCTGTTTAAGTAATATTGTATATCTGACATCAAAAACAAAGCCCACTCTGGCAAATGTAGGAGGAAAGTTCTCCAAACAAATGTAAGATGTTCGTAATTTACGAAGAACAGCCTCTCCCCCCCAAAAAGACACAACCTAAACACATTTCCCCTGTAGATTAGTATAAAAGTTATTTTTATATATTCTTACTTGAGTCTTTTGGTGTGATTAAATGAATAAAGTTTAATTAAATACTTAAAAAACTAAACTTGGGACCAGAGCAATAGCACAGCAGGTAGGGCGTTTCCCTAGCATGCGGCTGACCAGGGTTCTTTTGTAAATATTTATTTTTTTTATTTTCGCATTATATTTTATATAAACACTATGGCTTACATAAATAATTCTTTTTAATACAAAAAACTACCTTTGAATTTCCTCTGGAAAAGTTGTACTAAACATTAGGGTTTGACGCTGTTCCCTTGAAGGCATTCCTGGACAAGAAATTAATTTCTTCATTTCTGGTCCAAAACCCATATCCAACATAAGATCAGCTTCATCCAAAACTAGATATTTGACTTGTTTGAGACCAATCTTTTCTTTACTGACCAGATTTTGTCTTGCCACGCCTGCGCTGGCTTAGCCTGAACGCAGCAGGCTGCTGAGGCAGCTTTCTCCAGGCGTTCCTTCAGGGTGGCGGCTTCCTCGGCAGGTGCCACCGAGAATCCCTCTTCACACAGCTCCTCCGTCAAGCTCCTGGCGCTGCTCCCCGCGCGCCCACCAGGGGCCGCTGGAGCCGCCGAGGCCGAGCGCAGAAATGGCGCCGCCCCCGCGCGTGCTCACTGGCCTCCGCCTTCCCGGCGGCTCTCCCGGGCTGCAGTACGGGAGCGCCGTAGTGCCAAAAGTGTCCCCACACACCGGGCCTGTCCTGCCCTCGGGCACAGCAAGGGGAGGCGGCGACCCGCGTCTTGGAGGCGTCGCTCCCCGGGCTGCCGGAGGAGGAGAGGAGGAGGAGGAGGAGGAGGAGGAGGAGGAGGAGGGGGGGGGGGGGGGGCTGCCCGCGGTGGGGTCCGGTGAAACCGCGCGTCCGCCCGGATGTTGCGCTGGCTGATCGGGGAGGCCGCGAACCCCAGGGGCTGGCTGAGGTAAAGGGGCTCCTAGTGAGGCGTCCGAGAACCCCAGGGGCTTGCTGAGGTAAAGGGCTTCTTGTGAGGCGACCCCAGAATCCCAGGGACAAGCTGAGGTAAAGTTGCTCCGAGCGAGGCGGCTGGAGCCCTGACAGCGGTGGCGGCTAGAGTCGGGGCGCCGCGCCCCCCACATTCTCCGCCTCTAGAATTGTGGCCCCGGGTCGGTCACTGGGCGCTCCCGAACCGTCCTCCCGTGAGTTTTCAGAGAGGCCCCGGTGCCCGCCGTCCCTGCCCCTTCCCCTGGGCTGCCGGGATGGACAGTCCACCCCCACCCCGCAGTTGGCGCCGCCTCAGGGCATGCTAAGATCCGTCGGTCCGGCAGCCGGCACAGTCCTCCAGCAGTCTCACTGTCCCTTTTACATCATCTGAAAGGTCCAGAAAGTGACTTTTCACCTCACCTAGGGTGGCCTTCCGTAGCCTCACGAGTTGGCTGGAGCCACGGTGTGACGGATTTTAACGAGATTGATGTGTGCAGTGTGACGCTTGGAATCAGGTTGGAGCCGGTGAAACGCTGTGCTCCAGAACCTGCCTCGGATGCCACCTCTGAATCGAGTTTGAGTGCCTTTGGGTTTCTCACACGACCGGTTGTCCCTGATTGTTAAGAAGTTTAAATTGGCTTCTGAATTAAAAAGGGCTTCACTTCCCAGTGTTAACTTCCTCCTGAGTGTGCAATCAAGAACAGCCTGTTGAAAAAACAAAGTGCTTTAAATCAGGCGCATTAAGCTGAAATTCTGAAGGTTTTGGAATAACGTGAAAAATCGAGTAGTTCGTATGTAATGTATAGGACAGTCTTGTATTAGCTAAATTAATCACAGAATTTACTAATTCTGTCATGTATAGCAAACTTTAGTTGAGGGAAGTGGTATAGAGTTTCTAGATGATTTACTTTTGTTTTTTCCTTCAGAGTAAAATGCTAAGGACATGAGATAAATTACAGCTTTGCCTTGAGTCTTTTGGAAAACATGCATGTTAAGTTACATTATTTCATATAAAAGTATAACTACAGTGAACTGAGTACTATTAAACCAATGGTTTCCCCTAATTTATGAAAGAATTTTTTATCCAACTTGCTTTTGGGTCACAGGTGGTGCTCAGGGCTTACTTCTGGCTCTGTGCTCAAGGATCCTCCTGGCAGGGCCAGGGGAACCGTATGTGTTGCAGGGGCTAAGGTCAGACACCTGTAGGACTAGCCCCTTGTCTGTCTCTTCAACACACTCCCACCTTGCTCCTGTGGGGCATTTTAAGACAGTAATGAGTGGAGATCTTTTTGATTGTCATGACTTTGGGGAAAGATTTCATTCCACTGGCATCTAGTGTGTAGAGACTGGCATGCTGCTGAACTTCTCCAGCTCCCAGCATACTGTCTCAGCAACAGAGTTAACTGGTCCACAATGTAAGTGGTGTTACTATTTGAGACAAAAGCCACCCCCCAAATACTTTTTTGTTTTTGGGCCACACCTGGTGGTGCTCAGGATTTACTCCTGATGTTGCACAGTGCAAGTCTTACCTGCAGTACTAGCTTTCCAGCCCTATTTTCTTTTAAGGTTTTTAGAGGTATAATTTCCATAAAATGCATCCCTTTGGTAAATATAATGCAACTTGAAAATACAAAAATTATTGTTTGTGTTTATTGTGAGAGAAATGTTTCATGTTAAGTTGGCAGTTGGTTGATATTTAGGGAAATGTAATCGAACATGCTATCTTGCTACTTTTTTAAAATGTTGTATTCTTAATGAAACCTTATTTCAGTATGGTCTTTCATCAAAAATAATTTAATCTTTTTCCTCTCTTCTTTTCTTTTTGCCTTTTTTTTCCAATTTAAGAAATCTCCTTTACAGTCAATAGGTGAAGAACAAACCCAGAATCCCTACACTGAACTGCTTGTACTAAAAGCACATCATGATATTGTACGGTTTCTGGTCCAGTTAGATGACTATAGGTAAGAAACTTTACTTGTCTATTTGCTAATGGAAAAAATTTTAGGACATTTCATATTTAAAACAGCATTTATTTTTTCTAAAAGTTATAAAACCGATCATTAGCAGCATTTAATAGAAATTTACGTTACAAATAGACATTTGTATTTTGAGGAAATTTGTATCTAATTTTTTACCTAGTAGTCAGTGTTTTACTTGGTGATTCAACAGTTATTTTTGAGTTCTTAGAAATATTCTTGTTTAGAGGAAGCAGATCCACAGCTGCGCTGCTCGGCCGGCCCCATGTGGAAGCAACCCATGGAGCTGATCCCAGTAAGGGGCTCGGCCATCCCCTGGCCGAGTCCAACATTGCTCCAAGGGTTTGCTCTCATGAGCGGGGGGAGACCATGCTGGCCATACTTGGACTGGAGTTTTGGGCCCTGCCCTTTCCTCTGCCTCCATGCCAGTTGCCCCGGAAGAGAGAGACCCACCCATGCCAGACCCACATGTACCCTTGGCACACGGCCGGCGATATTTTTATAGGATACTGAATTTGCATAAGGTTCTTCCCAATTTCTTTCACATTTATACATAGTAAACAGTTATAGACATGTTTTAACTGATACCAGTAAGCCTGGCAAGAAGCCAGAGCAAACCACACATCATGCAGTTAGTCATTCTCAACATCCAGACTCCATAGTTCCTCAGAGCTCCATCCAAGAGAAAACCTGATCTTCCCCCTTTAAGTTTCATCAGTAAATGCTCGGGTTGAGAGCCTTCTACTGAGACTATACCACCTACACGGTAAAGCCTGGCAAGCTACCACGTTTTATTTACTTTTTATGCCAAAAACTAGTAACTATTATGGACCTCAGTTCCATAACCTGAAGAATGGTTTTGGGCTCCTCCTGTCCCTGTAGCAAGTAGATGCCCTTGGGTTGCGCTTTCTTGTGACAGGACTAATGGAAATGTTACTAGTGCCCACTCGAGCAAATCGATGAACAATGGGAAGACAGTGAAACAGTGATAGAGGAAGCAAAATACTTGAAAATTTGGGTGGCATTTGTTTAAGGTAAATGTGAACAAATATGGAAAATATGTTATTTTTCTAATGGGAGGTAAAGGCATTTAATTTGACTAATTTTAGTTATTGATGAAGCTCCTTTAAAGTGTACATTATCCTTTATTTCCTTCTGTAACATGTAAGATCATGTGTAGGTCTTAAAACGAGGTTTAGCTCATTACTAATCTACATATGTTTCTAAAGCCATTACTTATATAGGATAACTATACACTTATCCTTAGGAACACTACTTATGTGTCACAGTAAAAGTCATGCAACTAATAGTATAAATAATAGTATTTTTCTTCTCTAGATTGTAAGCTTTGTGAGAACAGAGGCCATGTTTCTCTTCTATACCAAAAAAAGCCTACCTTAGTGTAAGGCATTAGTGCCTTCTATGTAGCCAGTAATTTATTGGGGATGCTGCTGGGATCCCCGACAGTGTCAGGATAGAAGTTCTCTTCTACCTCCGAGGATGCTGGGGAACTGATGAAAACTCACAAGTCCGGTGCAGTTCCAGAAAGGCTTTTAATAGTGCAAAAGCTCTTCCACAGCAATCCAATATAAAGAAAGAACTCTAACTCTGGTCAGAATTTAGACCATACAAAAGAGCCTAAGTCTCCCACCAAAGAGAGAGATCTCACCCGAGAGGAATCCTACCCAAAAGAAAAAAGGTGAAGGGGCCACACTTGTGGCCTTATATACACCCCTTATATACACCAAAGTAATCCTCTCTGTTATAGGGAGGGTCGTGTCAACAAAGAATCCTAAACAGATTGTAGAAGGGTGGCGCCACACCCTATTACAGATATAAACAAAGGTTATGCCAAGGACTAAATCTCTTCTACCAAGATTATCTCTTATGTAAAACACTGAAGAAGAGAGAGAGGGGGCTGGTATAAAGTAATACATCTTAATTTCATGAGCTTCATTTAATCTAGATGGTACCCACAAGGTCCTTCTTATTTATTATCTGCACCAGGGTGATTCTGAATATCTTGTTCTCCATATACTGAAAGGGTCACACTCGCCTGCTTGAGAGCAAACTAGTATGATCCTTCCTATAATCTTCCTATAGTCTCAATGTAGCCAGGGTGGTAGTCTCCTGGTAAATTCTAACTGCCCCATGCTGGGTGCAGTGGGTGTAAAGACAAGCTGTGCCCAGTCTAGTAAACATAGAAGTCTTAGTAGATGTATAATAAGTCAGAAGTTATTCAGAGTCAAGGTGACTTCTGTAAGTGCCACACTCTCTGCAGTGTTTACATAGAAGAGAGATCTCATTAGAATGAACTTTGGCTTAAGAACATGTAAGTAGATTAAGCTGTGAGTGGGTTAAACAGCAAAGCTCCCAGACTAACTAAACCTGTCATCCAACAGGAAGCTTTAGAGAAAATTAGAGCTTTTTATTTGTCGGAGACTGGGGAGGGTGCAGTCAGAAACAAACCTAAGTGCACTTCAATATTATGATTTGATCAAGTACCCTGACATCGCGTATGCACACAAGCATCATCAGTCAGAAGTCATTCAAGTCAGAAGTTATTCAGAGTCAAGGTGATTTCTGTAAGTGCCACACTCTCTAGCAGTGTTTACATAGAAGAGAGATCTCATTAGAATGAACCTTGTGCCACACCCAGCAATGCTCAGGGTTTATTCCTGGTTCTGCACTCAGGAATTACACCTAGCTGTGCTCTGGGACCATATGGGATACCAGAGCACAGCTAGGTGTGTAGATTAAGTAGATTAAGCTGTGAGTGGGTAAAACAGCAAAGCTCCCAGACTAGCTAAACCTTTCATCCAACAGTAATTAATAGTTGTTAAATGAGTGAATGATTCCCTACACTGTAAGCTTACATGCTGCATGCTATCCTGACTCTTTAGCTTCCTATGTTTCTGTCAGATCTACTACTTTATCTCTAATTTTTCTTCTTTGCTTTGGAAATACTTTTTTTTTTTCCTTACTGTGGGTGATTGCTGCTATGATTGTTCCTAATTTTCTCACTTCTTTTTTTAATTTTTTTTTTTTTTTTTTTTTTGCATTTTGGGACTCATCTTGTGATGCTCAGGGGCTTACTCCCTGGCTTTACACCCAGTAATTATTCCTTGTAGTGCTTGGGGGACAATGTGGGATGCGGGGGTCAAGCCCAGGTCAACCACACTCAAGTAAAACATCTTAGCTGTTGTACTAAGCGCACCAGCAACTAAAGTTATGTTTTTCACTTAACATAGTCATGTAACTATGATTCTAAAACTAGGACTGAGGGACAGGGAGGTTGGGAAAAATTTTTATTTTCCTTTCCTTTACTTAAAATTATTTCCCTTTGTTCAAAATCTGTGAGGGATTTTGAATGGCCTACCCACTGTGTTATTATTCTAGCTCAATTCACTCACTTCTGATAATCTTTTGACTTTTTTTTTCTTATTTATTTATTCTTTTTTCTTTATTTTTGGGGGGGTCCACACCTGGCAATGCTCAGGGGTTACTCTTGACTCTGCACTCAGAAATTACTCCTGGCAGTGCTTGGGGGACCATATGGGATGCCAGAGATCAAACAGGGGTTGGCCGTGCACAAGGCAAATGCCCTACCCGCTATTGTTCTGGGCCCCTTGACTTCCTTTTAAAAATAATTCTTTTTCCCTAGGTGATTGAAGTGATAGTACAGAAGATTGGGTCAACTTGTGTTTGATACCTGGTATCCCATATGGTCCCAGAGCACAACTAGGTGTAATTCCTGAGTGCAGAACCAGGAATAAACTCTGAGCATTGCTGGGTGTGGCACAAAAACAAAACAACAATTTTTTTCTATTGAAATACTGTGAATTACAAAGTTAGAGTTATTCATGATTGAGTTTCAGGCATACAGTGTCTCAACAGCAGTCTCTTCCACCAGAGTCCATTTCCCTCCATCAAAAATCTCCAGTTTCTCTTCTACCTCTCAGCCTGCCTTTATGGCAGGCACTATTTTTTTAACAGTAAAGAAAAAATTCCACATTCAGGGTCAGGAAAATGAACATTTTTTGTTACTGGTTTTGGCATATTGAATCACGCATCGGACAGCTTGCCAGGCTCTGCTGTGTGGGCGGTATACTCTTAGTAGCTTGCTGGGCTAAGCACTGCCAGGAGTAATTCCTGAATACAGAGCCAGGAGTAACCCCTGAGCATCGCTGAGTGTGATGTCGCTCTCCGCCTGACAAGCAAGACATACCCTTCAGCCACTCCATGTAGCTGGAGGACACATGGCCTGTGCCCAGGTCATCCCACTGGCAGTCCTTGATGAATGCTGCAAACATGGTGGCGGTAAGGATGGTAAAGAAAGATGACCGCCAGGTGTCTGTAATCCTGTCGCCCTCGGGCTGGGTCTGAGGCCCCGCCATAGTCACCCAGGAACGGGGCCACAAGCTGCCCTGACCTCACTGTCGCCACTTGCCATAGCCGTGCCGCGAATGTGGAAAGATAGGTCTACAGCTGAATCTCAGCAAAACTATGTTCATGAAAAATGAACTAGTTCCAGAGGCTCCATTCCCTCTCAATGGAACAAACATCTTTGAATGTAGCAGTTATGCGTACCTAGGTCGAGAAGTCAACATGATGAACGACCTAAAACCTGAGCTGCACAGGAGGAAGAGAGCAGCATGGAATGCCTTCAAAAGCATCGAAGAAATAGCTAAAAAGGACAAAGAACCTCCGGCTCCGGGCACATCACTTCAATTCCACGGTTCTCCCTGCATTAACGTATGCCTCAGAGACCTGGGCCCTACGAAAGCAGGATGAGAATGCTATTCAAGTCTCCCAGAGAGGAATCGAAAGAGCTATGCTTAGAATATCATGCCTCACTCAAGTGAGAGAAGGAATCCGGAGCTCCGACCTCCATTGCTGTTCCAGAGTCAGGGACGCTGTCCCGTTTGCCAAGGCATCGAAAATCAGATGGGCTGGACATGTAATGCGATTTGGAGACGACCGCTGGACTAGAGCCGTTACTGACTGGATCCCACGGGATGTCAAAAGATCACGTGGCTGCCCACCTACAAGATGGTCAGACTTCTTCATCAAGACCCTGAAGGAACGGTTTGAAGTTCTTCGTATTCCTGAAGCAACCAGATGCCATTGGGCTACACTGGCACATGATAGGGTCAAATGGAAATGTTACTGCCCGCTTGAGCAAATCGATGAATAACGGGATGTCAAGTGATCAAGTGAAAGAAAAAAATTATTTTTTTTCCCTTTTTTTTTTGACTTTCTGTTCTTTCTGCTTTTCTCATGTCTCAAGTATTTAGTTCCTATTCCTATGTGTAGTGCAGTTCTGACACTGCTTCCTAGAGTTTGTTCAGTTTTCACAGGGAAAGAGCACAGTCCGTGATATTTCCCTCACTTTTGTCGCCAGCTGCTGTCGGGGAGCCGCTGGTGTCCCCAACAGTATCAGGACAAATTCTACCTCCGAGGCCGCCGGGAATGGATGAAAACTTACGAGTCCAGCGCAGTTCCAAAAGGCTTTTAATAGTAGAGCAGGCTCTACCACCGCAATCCAATATAATCAAAGACCTCTAGCTCTGGTTAGAACTTAGACCATGCACGAGGGCCCGACTCCCACCAAAGAGGATCCCACCAGAGAGAGTTCCACAAAGTGGATGCAGTACCTCAAGTCAGTCCCCTTATATACACAAAATAATCCTAACTTTAGGGAGGGTCCTGTCAACAAAGATCAACTAAACAGCTTTTAGAGTGTAGAAGGGTGTAGTATGGTGGTGCCACACCCTACTACAAGTCTAAACAAATGATTATGCCAAGGACTATTCCCTTTCTCTGAGATTATCTCTTATGTCAAAACAATGGAGAGAGAGGGGCTAGTATAAAGTAATACATCTTAATTTCATGGGCTTCATGTAATCTGGATGCTGCCCACAAGGCCTTATTTATTATCTGCATGAGGGTGATGCTGGTGCAAGAACAAGAACAGGTATCTTGTTCTCTGTATACTGAAAGGGTCACGTTCGCGGTATGATCCTTCCCATGATCTTTAAATGGTAGTCTCAATATAGCCAGGGTGGTAGTCTCCTGGTAAATTCTGTCTCATGCTGGGACCAGAGGATATAAAGAGGAGCTGTGCCCAATTTAGATAATATAGAAGTCATAGTAGATAATAATAATAATAATTATTATTATTATTATTATTATAATTCAGAAGTTACTCATTCAGAGTCAAGGTGACTTCTATAACTGCCACACCCTCAGTCTCAGTGTTTATACAGAAGAGAGATCTCTTTAGTATGAACCCTGGCTTAGGGACATGTAAACAGCTTAAAGTGTAATTAGATTAAACTGCAAAGATCCTGAGCTAACTAGACCTGTCATCCAATAATCTGAAATCTCTCAGATTCTCAGGTCATCACAATCTTGACCATTTATGGCTGCGCATTTTTACTTCTCCCTCAGGTAAGATAACTTACTAGGCTGACTGACACACCCAGGGAAAAAAAAGCCACACTTAATTTTATCATACAGGATACAATGGTCATCAGTCAGTTGAAGAACTGGCTGGGATAGGGCCTAGAGGGGGTCCTGGGGGTAATTCCTGTGTCAGGTGCAATGTCCTATATCATCAGTGTGAATCACCAGCTAGGGGCTTCACTTGAGCTTTGATATCCAGAGTTTTCATAATGTAGACATGATTGTTTGACTTGTGCATCACATGTTTGAAGGCATTTGCCAGACTCCCCCAGGATGATATTGATCTCCCAGGATGGGAAATACAGAAGATAACTCTTGGGGCTGGAGCGATAATACAGTGTGTAAGGCACATGCAGTTTACTCGAGGTTTGGCTGCATGAAGGCAACACCCTCCCCTATGTACTATCGCTCTGGTCCCAATACTGGTTTTCCTGTCTTGATGTGAACCAATCGAATTATAGCATGTTGAACAGTGGAACAATTTAAGTTTTTATTCTGATTTTGGAGAATCAGAATACCCCAAGTGCTGAGGGTTTACTCCTAGCACTTTCTGTTCAGGGATCACTCCTAGCAGTATTTGGGGACCCATCTGCAGTATGGAGGACCAGATGTAGCTGCATGCAAGGCAAGAGCCTTAACCTCTGTTAACTTCCCTGCCCATAAACTGTGTAGCAATCTTAAACCTTTTCCCAGTAATATCTGTTGTGTCCTGAGAGTTGCTCTGCTTATTGATGTGCTATGTCTCTGAAACGAAACATTTCTATAAAGGTTGGCTTTTGGACAGCTCAAATTTTCTCTTACCATATCTTACCATAATAAGTTGCTAGGTAGGCTAAACATTTTTTTCCTTAGGCAGTCCTCACATCATACTGCCTTAAGACAGTTTAATAAAGTAGGCAGAATACTTTTAGGTTGTGATCTTCAAATTCTTGTTTGTGACTCCAAGTTCATTGTTCTGTCTTCTGAAATGTCTTCTTCATGATTCTTATTCTAAGGTTAGAAGAGTCAGCCATAAAGTTTGTCTTATAGAATCATGATCATTGGATAAATGCTAAGTATTTGATTGCTTCCCCCACCATCTCCAGCGGTGCTTGTTCAATGATAAAGTAAATGTTCTATACATACGTGGTAGGTGAATATTTGAGCATTTTATTGTTCTGTTAAGTATTATTCCACTCTTACTTGTAACACAGTAGCCAAAATCTGGAAACAACCCATGTGCCCAAGAACTGATGTCTGGATAAAGAAACTTTGGTACATCTACACAATGGAATACTATGCAGCTTGTAGGTAAAATGAAGTTATGAAATTTGCCTATAAATGGATGGCCATAGAGAGGATCATGTTGAGTGAAATTATCCAGAAGGAAAAAAGACAGATATAGAATGACAGCATTTATTTGCATGGCATAAATAAATATATATATAGTGTATATATTATGATATATATATATATATATATGTATATTATGATACCAATATCCAAGGTCAGGCAAATCATGGATCAGGAGGTTTTGTCAAAGGTGGAAATTACCACAAACGTGTGGGATTCAGAGGTTAGGTAAGACAGAAGGGAACAGTGTGCTAAAATTGTCAAAAGTGCTAATACCAACCTAGAACTGAGCATTAAATACAGGCAAAAAGATACACATGATAACCTCTAAGTGTCACCTGTTCACTTGAATCCCGTTATTCATCGATTTGCTCAAGCGGGAGCCAGTAACATTTCCATTGGACCCTATCACGTGCCAATGTAGCCCAATGGCATCTGGTTGATTCAGGAATATGAAGAGCCTCAAACCGTTCCTTCAGGGTCTTGACAAGGAAGTCTGACCATCTTGTAGGTGGGCGGCCACGTGGTCTTTTTGACATCCCTTGGGATCCAGTCAGTAACGGCTCTAGTCCAGCGGTTGTCTCCAAATCGCATTACATGTCCAGCCCATCTGATTTTCGATGCCTTGGCAAACGGGACAGCGTCCCCTGACTCTGGAACAGCAACGGAGGTCAGAACTCTGGATTCCTTCTCTCACTTGAGTGAGGCGTGATATTCCAAGCATAGCTTTTTTCCTCTCTGGGAGACCCGAATAGCATTCTCATCCTGCTTTCGTAGGGCCCAGGTCTCTGAGGCGTATGTTAATGCAGGGAGAAGGGTGGAGTTGAAGAGATGTGCCCGGAGCCGGAGGTTCTTTGTCCTTTTTAACTATTTCTTCGTGCCTTTGAAGGCATTCCATGCTGCTCTCTTCCTCCTGCGCAGCTTAGGTTTTTAGGTCGTTCATCATGTTGACTTCTCGACCTAGGTACACATAACTGCTGCATTCAGAGATGTCTGTTCCATTGAGAGTGAATGAGGCCTCTGGAACTAGTTCATTTTTCATAAACATAGTTTTGCTGAGATTCATCTGTAGACCTATCCTTCCACATTCTTGGTTGAAGTCAGTCAGCATTTGTGGCGCTTGGCTAATGTTTGGTGTTATTAGAACGATGTCATCAGCGAAGCGGAGGTGGTGTAGTTGCTGACCATCTATCTTCACTCCCATTCCTTCCCATTCTAATTGTCGCATGATGTTCTCGAGGGTGGCGCTGAAGAGTTTTGGTGAAATGGTATCACCCTGTCGAACCCCTCTTTTGACATCAATGATCACTTCCTTATAGAATGCTTAGATCCTGGTGGTGAATCCGTAATACAGCCTCACGAAGGATCTTGATGTATTGGGTTTGAACACCCTGTTTGGCTAGGGCTTTGATGACCGCTTCAGTCTCAACAGAATCAAAGGCTTTCTGTAAATCAATGAACGTGAGACAGAGCGGCATCTTGAACTCCCTACAAATCTCAATGGGCTTGGTTACTGTGTGGATGTGGTCGATTGTGCTGAATCCTTTCCGGAAGCCATCTTGCTCGCATGGTTGTCCTTCATCTAGTGTTCTGCCAATCCTGTTCAGGATGACTCGTGTAAACAGCTTGTAGATGACGGACAACAGGCAGATGGGGCGATAGTTGCCGATGTCGTGAATGTCTCCCTTCTTGAACAGTAGATCTGTCCTGCTGGTTTTCCATTGGGAGGGCACCTTGCACTCGGACAGGTAGCGTGTGAAGAGCCGAGCTAGTGTATTGATGAGGACCAACGGCAGATTCTTCAGGTGTTTGGGTCTGACTTTGTCTGGGCCTGGTGCTGTTCCCTTCTTTACCGACGAAATGGCATGTCGGATTTCAGAAGGGAGAACGTTGGGAATGACATATCCATTCTGTGGAATTTGGTATGTGGGCAGGTGGATGTGGCTATCAAAGAGATCTGAGTAGAAGTCATAGATAATCTTCTTCATTGCCTTTCTGGAAGATGTGATAGATCCATCAGGGCGTCAGAGGGCAGTCATCTTGGTCTTATAGTTAGCGAAGGACAGGCAGGCGTTGTGAATGCTTTTCCCAGCTTCTGCTGCATCTTCCAGTATTTCTGCTCTTCTGTCTTTGAGGTCTTTTTTTTATTGCTTCTCTGCACCATTTAGCAAGCTTGGACATTAGCATTTGGTTGCCTGAGGCTCGCGCCTTGCCACGTTGGCAAATGAGCTCAGAGTTTTTGAAGACAGGCGTCCTTTTGTGTCTTTCTCTCAGCATTCTTTGCACAATCATGTAGGTGCTGAACCAGTCGGTTTTATTCTTAATCGATGTCATCAATGATGGTATCTTCCCATGTTGCTGCAATGGTGCCAAAGAGTTCCCAGTTGGTGGTCGTTCTGGGAGTTCTCTTCTTAAACTTTTCAGCCTTTTCTCCCCATTGCGTGAAGTAGTGTATGTATTACAATCCACAATATATAAGAGAAGGAAGAGAGAGAGAGAGAAAGAGAGAAAAGAGTTAAAGAACCTGCCATAGAGGCAGGCTAGGGGAGGGGAGGGAATCAGGGACATTGGTGCTGGGAAATGGGAACTGATGGATGCATGGGTGCTGGAGCACTGTATGACCGAAACCCAAACATGAACTTCTTTGTAATTGTATATCTCACAGTGTCATAATAAAATATTAAAAAAAATAAATAAAACAGAATGATCCATGGTGCTAAAGCCCACCAGTTTGTGGAATGGCAGTGACTGAGATGCTCAGTTGGTGAATCTTTTCATCTGTACCTGGGTCAGTTAATTTTGGTTAGGTTCAACTGACCCAATTGACTGGCATTTGCTGGTTCCTAGAGGTTTCAGGTGGGATGATTTGGTCTCTCCGTGTGGTTGCTAAAGTGCTTTTATATAGAGAGCATATTTGGTGTTCTTACAGGGAAGTTTCCAATGTGATAGAACAGCCCCTTTGTAAGTCCTTTTGGTGATGTTTTCAGTGACCTAAACAAGTTAAGAGTCAACCCATTTTCAATGACTGGATAAATAAACTACCTCTGATTGGGAGAGGCCTAGAAGGTCTAATGCAAATGATATTGGCTGTGGGGAGGGAAAATCATTTGTGGCCTTTTTTATTGTTTACTGCATGCAATGAATTAGAAAGTCTAGGGTAGATTAAGACACCTGCCTTTTGGCTTTTGCAAAAAAAAAGGGGAAGGTATTATATAAGTTACATTTCAGTTCTTTGCACTCAAGTTGTTACTATGTCAGAATTTGCTTAAAACTAGTAATGAAGCATTCTAGTCAGACATTAGACGTTTCAGTCTGCTTTAAAATACTTTGGCCATATGAAAAATAGAAAATCAAGGAGTGTTTGTTTTAAAGGCTATAAAAGTTTTTATAAGGTTATAAAAGTTTTACCTAAGTATTATATAGAATTAAAAGCTCTAAATCTTATTCTTAATTCAATAGTTTAGGTAAAATCAATTATTTTTAGTTTTGTTTATGCTTTGCAAAATTGCAGGAATATTTTTCCAGTTTTAAGGTTAATATTACATTGTTAGACTTTTCAAAGTGTTTTTTTTTCAGTGTTTTTATTTAGTTTTTTGTAGATGTTACTTTTTTTTTTCCCCCTCAGCTGTTGTAATCCAGGTTTCACGCTTCAGGTGTTTAGATAATATCATCTTATTGAGAATTTTGCAGAAGGATTTTCTTGTTTTCTTGGTGGCTCAGCTAAAATCAGTGAGTGGAAAATTTTCTCAGATTGGTTTTTGAAGATACCAAATAAATCCTGTATAACCTAACAGACAGCTGCCTTTTCTTCTTTAGTATTTTTTGAACACGAAGTGAGGGTCATATTGATTGGGAGATCACTAAAGAAGGCCAAGCCTCAGCAAGAGTCTTCAAAAAAATGGACTGTGCTAAAATCACATGTAATACTCTAGTGTTTGACACATTAAACTAAACTGAGTTCATAACACATTTTAAGAATAGTTTTTTTTTTTCTGTTGCTCATTTGACCATTCCTTGCTCCTTCAGGAAATAGACAAGGTTATGTAGGATGGTGATTGTAACTCAAAAAAGAATCAGGTGACCCATGAAATGCCAGGCTGAACAGCAAAATGTGCCCCTAGGATGGTTGGTGAAGCTGTACCTGCATGAGAAACTAAACAAACTCAGCATGGCTAGGTAATTTGCAAATAAGAGACTGACGATAGGCTGTGTCTTTAATAGCATCTTAAGCTAAGAATATTCTTTCTCAGTAACATTCGGAGAATAGAAATCAGTTGTTGAGATGATAAGATCCTCTCAACACTTCATCCCCTGGAAAGCAGACAGTAAAAAGAAGTTATGTAAAAAGGTATATAGAAATACTCATGAGGGGCAAGGCTGGAAGCAGGATTGAACTGGAAGAGTGGCCTGAAATTCTGAATCCAGTCAGAGAATCTTTGTAATTCAGTGGGGAATCTGGAAGGAGTGCCCTTGAGTATAATGCTATGTTGGTGTGAAATAACCTGGCTATTCCACTATCACTATCACTATATTCCCATTCATCATCTATTTGCTAGAGTGGGCACCAGTAATATCTCCATATATCCTGTCTCATGCCAGTAGAGCCAAGGGCATCGGCTTGCTACAGGAACATAAAGAGCCTCAAACCATTATATTAGGTCATGGGAATGACCTAATATAATTGTTACTGGTATTTGGCATATCAAATACAACACGAGCAGCTTGCCAGGCTTGCCTTGCGGGAGGCATACTCTTGTAGTCATCTCCAAATAAAACATTTATTGATGAAATGCGGTGCGAGCTGGGCTGTGATGGGCTGGTCTGCTGGGTGGAGTTCTGACAAGAGGGAAGTCCGAATGTGGAAAATGGCGGCCCTCGTGGAGTGGGGTTGTTGTCTGGCTTGTTGTGAGGCTCTGCTGGGGTGGTGGGCCAGGGCTAGAACCCGACTGCCTCCCGGGTGCCTCATGAACGGCTGGGCACAGTGAGAGCAAGGAGCAGCTCTGCCCCATGTCTGAGAGTATCTGGACCAGCATACCTGGGCCGGATTGAGAGAAAAAAACTGCTGCAGGGTGGGTGTCAATGATCCGGGCTGTGATGGGCTGGTCACATGGAACAAGGCTATTCCACACTCCATGTTTAATCTCTTGAGAGTGGAATGTGCTCCACACTGCTACTTATCTTACTTAAGTAGAATAGGCTAGGATAGTATAATTGATTTAAAAGCTGAATTGTTCACTGTATTCAGCAGCTAGAGGTAATTAGAAGACCACATTCTGTAGTAAGGGGTATCTCGAAGCCACATAATTCTGTAGTTGGAAGATGACTATTTTATTTAAGCTGCATGAATAAACTCATAGGCCATGACTTTGGGCAATTTTTTAAGAAACAGTGTGAAATTGGTTAGTGGTTGTTCACTTGAAAAAAAAGTATGTTATTAAGGCACTTAGATTAAGGCACTTAGATTGGTTTTTGAAGATACCAAATAAATCCTGTATAACCTACCAGACAGCTGCCTTTTCTTCTTTAGTATTTTTTGAACATGAAGTAAGGGTCATATTGATTGGGAGATCACTAAAGAAGATACTAAAGAGTACCTGCAGTACTATATCTCTGGTAAAGAGTATTAGTAAATTCCTTTTTATTGAGAATTCCAGTATTGGGGCCAGAGCGATAGCACAACGGGTAGGGCTTTTGCCTTGCACACGGCCGATCCGAGTTCGATCTCTGGCATCCCATATGGTCCCCTGAACACTGCCAGGAGTAATTCCTGAGTGAAGAGCCAGGTGTAACCCCTGAAATTTATTTTATCAAAATAAATTTCAAGCAATTATTGATGATAATTGTCCACCTGCACAGCAGAGCCTGGCAAGCTACCCATGTCATATTTGACATGCCAAATACCAATAACAATTATAAACCTCATTCCCATGACCGGATGGAATGGTTTGAGGCTTTTTATGTTCCTGGAACAGGCTGATGCCCTTGGGCTATCTCACATGTGACAGGACGTATTGAGATGTTACTGGTGCCCGCTCGAGCAAATCGATGATATCTGGGAAGACAGTGATTCAGTGACAGAAATTTCAAGATGTTGAAAATAAATTTCTTACTCAAAATGGCCCCTTTACTGTTTTGCAAGACCCTATAAATAATTCTCATGGTTAATTTGTAAATTTGTGTTGCTGGATAGTGCTTTGAATCATATAGGAGAAGAATGAGAATGGTGTTATGCGTTTGCTACCTTAGCTTCTTTTTCCTTCTTTTGACATATATTTTGGAAATACAGCTAGTTTGTGAAGATTGTTTTGGTTTTATTTTGTGGCCACACCCAACTCTGATCTCAGGGATACTGACAGGGCTGATAGGGCTTGGGGACCCTATGTGGTGCTAGTGATCAAAATCCAGTTGACTGTGGGTAAAGTAAGTACATTACTCACTCTGTTACCTTTTCTGGGGGCCTGCACATGGCAGTGATCAGGGCTTACTCCTGGCTCTGTGCTCAGGGAAACACTCCTTGCCTTGCTCAGGGAACCATATGGAATGTTGGGAATGGAACCTGGGTCAGCCATGTGAAAGGCAAACATCCTACCTGCTGTACTATATCTCTGGTCCTCTGTTATCTTTTCAACTCCTCGGTCTTAAGATTTGAGGGAATCGAGAAGGAAAGTAATTGTTTCTATAGTTTCAAATTCATCGTAGCTATAAACTTCTTTAACTTAGTTTTAAATATAGCTGGGTTTATTACACAATCGCTGAAAACTCCTGCCAGAAAATTTAATTTTTTTGTTTCTTGGGTCACACCCAGTAAAACTCAGGACTCAATTCTGGTTCTGCACTCAGGGATCACCCCTGGTGGGACTCGAGGACCATATGGGGTGCTTCGATTCGAACCTAGGTTGGCTATGTGCAAGACAAGCTCCCTCTGCAAGGTAAACTCCCTACCTACTAGATCTTTGTGGCTCCAGCACCTCAAATTTCTTAAAATATGCTCTAGAAAAATCGTCAAGGAGCATGAATTAGGATGGGGTAATAACGGCAACAGATTTTCTTCTAGTATATGTCTTTTAATTCATGAATTCATAATGATCCTTTAAAAGGATAACTTGTTATCTTCAGAGAGATGTTGGGGAAATGATTAATTTGAATATTGGTAAAAGGGAAAGAGAGCTTGACTAAGCCTTTACAGATTGTTTGATTGCTTATCTGTACAGTCTATTTAGGGATGAGTAAGAATTGATGAGAGATTCAGGGCTTGAATGCATGATCTGTCTGCATGATCTGTTAAATACATTGTGGTCATCAACTACTTTGGTTGATAGTGTTCAATCCTTTCTATGGTAAGGCTGTATCCCTCCTAGAGTTTCATAAATAAATCACTGCCAAAAAAAATTGATGAGAGGAACATTTTTTTTTTTTGCTTTTTTTTGGGGGGGCCTGTCCATGCTCAGGGGTTATTCCTGGCTCTGCACTCAAGAATTACTCCCGGCTGTGCTCTGGGGACCATATGGGATGCCCGGGATAGAACCTAGGTTGGCTGCGTGCAAGGAAAACGTCCTACCTGCTGTACTATCACTCCAATGAGAGGAATTATTTTTATATTGAACAAAATTAATTTTTTTACACATAGATAGTGAATTTTTCTGACACTATTAATTGAAAAAGCTATCCAGTAAGTTTGGTAATTGATCACAAATGCTCAAATTTATTTTCAGTTTGTTAATTTTGTTTCACAATTCTGCTTGTCTATGTTGCTGTCCATGACATAATCACTGGAGCTTTCAAAAGATCTTGAAGTTAGGACTATCAGTTTATATGTGTATATGTATATATATATACATATAAAATATATAGACATATAAAAATATACATACAAAAAAAGTAATATATATATAAAACTTTTTTTAGAGAGGAAATCTTTTATAGAAGAGTTAAAACCAGGAAAAATCAGAGATTTGGAGGATATGCAATTTTGTAACTGCTTATGAAATAACATATTGAGGCATTTGTGGCTCTTTATATAGTACACACACACACACACACACACACACCTATTAGAAACATATGCATGGGGCCAGAAATTGTATTTTCTGTTGGGGGGTATGCAATCTGCTTTGAAATGATCTTAGGAGAAATTCAGATATGCATCTGATTAAGTCTCTAGTCATTCTGATTTCTAGAAATATATAGTGGAAGGAGGTATATATTACAAATAAATAGCAGAGCAGGAGCAATAATACAGCAGGGAGGGCATTTTCCTTGCATGCAGCTGACCTGGGTTCTCTCCCTGGCATTCCATGTGGCCCCTGAGCACTGCCAAGAGTAACTCCTGAGAGGCCAGAATCATGGCACAGCAGGTAGGGAGTTTACCTTGCACGCAGCCGACCCAGGTTCGATCCCTGGCATCCCATATGGTCTCCCAAGCACTGTCAGGAGTAATTCCTGAGTGAAGATCCAGGAGAAACCCCTGAGCATTGCTGGGTGTGACCCAAAAAGCAAAAAAAAAAAAAAAAAAAAAAAGGAGTAATTCCTGAGCATCGCTGGGTGTGACTCCCCCAAAAAAAAAAAAAAAGTGACTAGCAAAATTTAGGCAGTTGAGAACTCTGACAGATGCTTAATTGCAAGGAAAAAATATATAAGAAGAAAGAATAAATAGAGTAAAAAGAAACCTTAAAAGAGATACAGCAAACATTTGTAATGCATAAAACTGGCATGGGGCTGGAGTAATATGGACAGCCGGTAGGGCATATACCTTGCATGCAGCCAGCCTTGGTTTGATTCCCCACATCCCATGTAGTCCCTTGAGCACTGTCAGGAGTAACCCTTGAACATTGCTGGGTGTGACCCAAATGACAAAACAAAAACCAACTTCATAGGCTTCATTATAGTTTTTAACTAAAAAAGAACCTTACAGGCTGGAAAGAGTATAGCAGGTAAGGTGCTTGCCTGGTGCTTGGTTGACCCAGTTTCAGTCCTTGACACCTCTGATGGTCACCTGAGCACTGCCAGGAATGATCCCTGAGTGCAGAGCCAGGAGTAAACTCTGAACACAGCTGGGTATGTGGGTATGGTATGGACCCCAAACCAATAAATCACTTGTATCACTTGTCTTCCCATTCATTGATTTGCTTGAGCTGGCACCAGCAACATCTCCATATGTCCTGTTACATGCTAGTGTAGCCCAAGGGCAACTGCTCGCTCCAGAACATGAAGAGCCTCAAACCATTCCTTCAGGTCATGGGAATGAGGTCTATAATTGTTACTGGTTTTTGGCATATCAAATATAACAGAGTAACTTGCCAGGCTCTCCCATGTGGGTGGGATGCTATTGTAGTAGCCTCTTATCTCATGCATATATTGATGAAATGGGGAAAGATCAGCTTTACTGCTGGGTGGAGCTCTGCCCATCAAAGGTCCATTTTCAACCTCCTGACTCCACAGCTCGTCAGAGCTCTATCCATCAGAACAGCTGATCATAATAGCCCTGGTTGTCAGAGTCCCTACAACCGTCTATTTCAAGCCCAGGTATGCCTGATCCAGAGACTGAGAGACATGGGGTAGAGCTGTAACTGGCTCTCCCTGTGCCCAGCTGATCATGAGGCGCCCAGGAGGGGAAGGCAGGCTCTAGCCCGGCCCACCATCCCAGCAGAGCCTCACAAGAAGCCAGAGGAACCCCCACACCATGAGGGCCGCCATTTTCAAACCAATAAATAAAACAATCTTAGATTTTCAGTTAAGTGTTATCTACATATCTAAATTTCTTTTAATTTTTAATATTTTTAGTAGCCTAAGAACTAACATTTATTTTTAAAATTTGAAACTATTTATTTGTTTGTTTGTTTGTTCCAATACTCATCCCTTCACCAGTGTGTATTTCCCACCACCAATGTCCCCAGTTTCTCTACCACCTCTGCCTCCTCTGTGGCAGGTACTTTTCTGATCTCTCTCTCTCTCTCTTCCTCTCTCTCTCTCTCTTTTCTCTCTCTCCCTCATATCTCCCAATTCCTTTTTAATCAAGGGAAAAAGTTGATCTGAGATTCTAATTGATGTTCTAATTGATGATTGAATTGAGAGACTCAATGACATCACTCTGTGACTCCTGAAAATACTTTGAAGAATTTATGTTGCAACTCTTATATCCATTATTTCTCTTAAATTTTTAAAAACTGGTTCTAGAATATAGGATCACTTGCCACTTGTCTTCCTGTTGTTCATCAATTTGCTCGAGTGGGCGCCAGTAAGGTCTCCATTTGTTGGGAATGAGATCCGTTATTGTGTTTTTGGCATATCAAATACACAGGTAGCTTGCCAGGCTCTGCTGTGGCTCTGGGTTCATCCCAGGGGACCCAGTCTTTTTCTGTGTTAGACCATCAACCATCCAGGGCCCACAGGGCAGAACCCTGGGTGTAGACAAGCCTGTCTCCTGTCTGCCACCTGCCAGTGCAGCTGGGCACTACAGCCACACTTGCAACACCTTGAGGAGCAGCATATAGGATATGTTAAAAATATTTTGGAATCAAATTTTTATTTTCAAATGTGTCCACTTTCTGGTATTTGCTAACATTTTTCAATTTTATATGTAAAATGTAATTATAGTTGCATAATTATTAGAAGACTGCTGTGGGTTAGGTGGGAAGTTAAACTGCAGGTATTTTTTTTCTGTCCTGTATGATGTTCTATTTTGATTTTATTCCAGTGATTTCTGGTTATTTAAATATTGAATACAGGAATGTTTAGGTTCAGATTTAGTTTATGGGCTATACTTTTTATTATGTGTTATATTTGGGTATGTGGTCTGTTTGACTTAAATAACTTCACATGAATAAAAACAGTTTAATAGCTCTTATTTAATATGTACTTTTCATGGACATAGAAATTATCTGTGAAAACATTTTATGCAAATCCGTGTGAGGCCTAGCTGCCCTTTCAACCTGTAGTTGGCATAAGAGAATCTCTGAGCTGTTCTAAGGATGTTTAAAGGGGACGATTTCCCTACATCGAAATGAGTGTAACAGTTTCAGTGAATTCATGATCTTCATTACTTATATATTCTGTCAACTCTTCAAAGGCAAGAACTCCCTCTGTTTGTACTGTGTTAATGCTTAACTTATAGTTACTGCTAAATGAATACTTCGTGAAAGAATCATCAATTCTCACAATAAATCTAGTTTTCATAATTAGCAGAGAAGAGGATGAAACATTTATTTTTTTGGTTGGCTCTTGTCTTTCTGGTTTTCAGGGACAACTACCTCCTGGCTCTGTGCACGGTGTTGCTCCAGGCAGTACTCGGGGACCATGCCAGTGTACAGAGAACAAAACTTGTGCTCCAGCCTGTTGAGCTGTATGTCTTCCCACTCTTAGAGGGCAGCGCCTTTTTACTCTGCATGTCATCTTGTTAAACTTGATTTCATACATACAGTTTTATTCATTAGTCATTTAGTTGTATATGAGTATTTCAAAGACGATTTCAAGCTAAGAAAACCTGAAGGATGTGCATAAGAATGGGAAAGAAGCTTCAGAAAAAAGGAATTGATTTTGTGTGTGGTAGGATTCTGAGTTTTAAATTTGATGATAGATTAATATAGTAATGATGAAACAAATGAAATTATGTTTCTACTGTTAATCTTTTTCAAAGAGCCCTTGCAACACTTAAAGGTTTGCTTACTGGTTGATGTATGTATTGGAAAAAATTTCTTTGGTGCTTTACAGATTTCCTAGCAGTGATTTTTTTTTTTTTAGAATTTTTTAGAGCAGAAAGCACTATACTTTAAAAATTAACATGGAAATTACACATTTCAATGATTTTAAGAAACACTTGAACTTCTCTGAAGTTGAGTTACATCATATAACTGATCATGTATCTTCCAGTGATTATGAGCATTTTTTTACCCATAATAGTATATACATTAGTAGACTGTTTTATAATTAATGATCTCTTAGGCTTGATGGAATATAGTATGTTTCTAAATAATCACTGAGTTTTACAATCTTTCCCCCCCACCCCCAAATTTTATTACACCATTCTAGACATACAATTGAAAGATGCCCATGTAGAGTCTTGGTTCCACAGTGTTCCAACACCCATCCCCACCCAAACCCATATCCCGTCACCAATGTCCCCACCTCCCTCCCCTCCCACACCCCAACCACCTGGTGGGCTCTGCATGTCACCTCTCCCTTCTCTATCTCTCCCCCCCCCTCCAAGCCCCCGCATATCGCGGAATGCAGTGCACCAAAGGACATCACCGTTTCCACTATTTTAATGGACCGCGTGGCCGCGAGCGGCCACGTGACCTGGACTCAAACTGCTTTTGCTCGGTTAATCTGGTCGTGAGGCAGTTTCCCAGCCGTCTGGACAGCGAAGGTGGTGGCCAGCGTGGTGGGCGAGTCTCATCAGGCTGCCTTGAGTTTTACAATCTTGAGACAAGTCTCACATGTAATTGTTACTAATACTAAACTCAGCATGAAGTTTCATTAAATAATTTACTTGCTAGCCAGTAAAGAAACAGTTCCACTGTTTGGCATCTACTAATTTAAAATGCTTAAAAGATTATTAAATGCAACACTATCGCAGTATAGCCAGTGTTATTCTTTACCATTAATAGCTTAGATCTTATTGAGGTTTTTTTTTGAATTTGAACTTGAATTGTTGGTTTTAATATGGGAGTTTTGGTGCTCAGCTTCTTACCCCACTCAGTGTAGTTGTTTCCACTCCCACCACCAAAGTCCCATGTGAGGCTCCTTATTGGCATGTCAATGATTCCAAGTCAGCTAAAAAAGAAGTCTAGCTCCATACTTCTTCCTGTGGTGTATCTGATTTTTTGTGAATTATCAATTTAGTGAGATAGTAGTAGCAGTGAATCTTACTATAATGAGTTAAGAATTCTTGGGTAGAATTTCCATTTCTTTTTTTTTTTTTTTGAGAATTTCCATTTCTGTCTTGGAGATGTGCTTGCCTGACTAGAATAAATTAATTCAGCTCAAGATAAGTTGATATTATGCAGATGGTTTTCAGTTATCCATCCTAGTAGAATAGATAATTGTATTTTGTGAATGATTTGTCTTCCCTTTATCAGTTATTTTGTCAGACTTATTAATATGTAGCAAAAATTGTAATCTGCATTTCAAAGCATATATTCTTTAGAGGAGGTAATAACAAATATGGGAAATGGCAAAATAAAGAGAAGATACTAGTAGGCTATATAAAATAATTGAATGGCCTGAATAATCCACCAACTGGGTAATTGACCTGTGAGCAGTAAGAAATTGGTTGTGATTTCATGCATTACTTTTGAGCATTGTTTAGATTTAACTTTTGTTCACTACTGATTGAATTAAATTTTGAGATAAAATGAAGTATATCTCATTTCTGAACTCTCAGTTGTTCAGTAATTTCTCATTGTGAACTCATGAGATCCAGACATGATAAAACTATAATGAGAAGTTAAAAATCAGGGTGATAAAATAAAAGTATGTGTTTTAAGCCTGCCATAGGGAGAAAAGCAATTATTACTAGAGTTTTAAGAATCAATACAAATTGATGTTTTATACTGAAGGAAGCTTAAGACCTTGAGTTCTGCCCTCCTTGCCATCACTATATAAATAAAAAGAAATCAATAGGCCCAGAATATAAGCTATTATAGATCTCTTTTAGCAGCTATTTTGATACACTAAAGGCAGCATTTAGTACTGTGATTCAGGAAAAATGTGTGTTGTCAAGAATAAGAAATTATATTTTAGTTAAAAATGATTCTTTTAAATCTTCAGATATTTTAGTTGTTAAATTCCAAGATAATAAATATTAGGTATGGGCTGTTCAGTAAGTCTGTATGCTTTCTGAATTAGTTAGCTATGAAGTTTGAAGGTCCCTTTTGTGTAAAAGACAAGACAAGTGATACAAGTTGTATGTTAAAATGTATTAACACACTTTTATACACTGTATTTGATCACTTTCCCACCTCCTGGGTAATCTCATTCTACCTTTGTTATCAGAGACTTTTGGAATGAGGCCAGAACTGCATTTGTCAGAGTCAGGGAATAAAAATGGAGACTGACACCGAGCCTGAGCAGTTTGAATTTGAGGCTCCGTTTGAGTGTTATGTTACATGACACAAATGGTGAGATTTGATGGGATTTTTATGGGAGTAAAATTCATCAGAACAGATACTTTTAGCTTCAAATAACTTTTGCATCCCCTTTTGTCAGTGCTCTGCTTTGCTTGTGGAAATCTTGCATGACTAGATGTATTGGTTCAAGGCATACCCAGGTTTTTGAAATCTACTAACAGTCTCAGGGAAATACTAATTTATTTAAATGTCTTTATGACCACATGAAGGAAAGGTTTGTTCCTTCATGTGTTAGTATTAGTTACATCCATCTGCCACAATTGGTTTGTCTGTAAACCTCGAGGATTTGCTCCAGCCACATGAGATGTACAATGTAAAGGAGCACAGACAGGACAATTCCGGACAATTTGTCTAACTTGTCTCCCTGGGATGCTATGGTGTACATGAAGGCGGCGGGCATTCGTATGTAGAGTCTGGTGCTCTTCCTCAGCTGATTTAAATACTGGTGCTTTGGGGCCACGCGGTTCATCAATATATGCTTGAGTTTTGAGGTGACTAGAAGAAAATCCCACCCGCACAGCAGAGCCTGGCAAGCTACCTGTGTCGATTTGACATGCCAAATACCAGTAACAATTATAGACCTCATTCCTATGATGATGGAATGGTTTAAGGCTCTTTATGTTCCTGGAGCAGGCAGAGGCCCTTGGACTGTCTCGCATGTGACAGGACGTATTGAGATGTTACTGGTGCCTGCTCAAGCAAATAGATGATCTATGGGAAGACAGTGATACAGTGATACTGGCTAGTGGGATAGCATATACTAAGAGTTAATAACCGCAAAGAGTCAGTTATATATAATTCATAACTATCTTTCTGTAATATACTTCCTTTTCTTTAGAAAAGCAAACCTGATTTCTTGTGAATGGAAGTGATATTATGCAGACAACTCTGAATTAATTTAGCTTAATTAATGAATCATTTGCAAACTTGTGTACTACATTATTAATAACATTGTGTGACATGCTTGTAATGTGACTGCTGTATATCAGTGCTATTTTGATTTTTGCTATAATGCAGGCCCTATGATTAATAATCTTGTGCAACAAATTATTTTTTGTGATAGTTCTTTGTGTCACAGGTATCTCCTCTACAAAATATGGCTGGCTTTTTAATGGATAAGTAAATAAGAGATAAAAAGAGAAATTGTCACTGAATTCACCTATTTTTCCTGTTATAAAATGAGGCAAACTTCTTTGCATTTCAAACATTTTCATTAAGAAACCATGTAAAAGTCTTTGCTCAAACCTTCCAAGTCAAGAACATGGTACTTTGTGGAACAACCAAAGAGCCACACAGAGCAAAGGAAAGGTGTTGTTTTAGACAATGGAGTTGGGCCTGGAAGAAGGTCATAAATAATAGAGTGGGGCCTGGAAGATGTGCTTTCCGGGCCAGCATACTGCTAGTTCAAATTCCCATGGTGCCATGTGTGCTGAAGTTATCAGCAGAGTCATTGCTGCTATCCAAGGGAGGGCGAGGTTTCCTGGTGGCTTAATCTTGTGGCTGACAGGATAGAGGCCTTGAGTTCGGACCCTGGTGATGCCTGCAGGTACTATGGTGAGCCAGAGAGCTAAGTGTTAGGTGTCCCAGTGCTGCATGGCCCAGCAGGTGGCTCTGTGATTTAGGAAGAACTAGGGAAAGAGTGAGGGCCTGAGCTTAATTTCCTCCATGGCTCATGCCTCCAAGGCAGGATTTCCCGAGGTCTTGGGTCCTCAGGTTGTTGCAGGACTCCTCTAAGGGCCACTGCATTTGCTCTGAATTGCCGCCTGCAAATCACTTCGTGGATAAGGGGGTAGTCTAATGTGGCAGTTTATCTGACCATGTATGCTGTACTAGCTGGTACAAATATTCTCCCATGCTACCACAATCATCATGGGACTAGCTAGATCTTACCAGCATATTTGCCTGGCCACGTAGGATCCCTAAGTAATTAGACCAGAGAGAAATGCTGTTTCCTTCCAAGCAAACAAGCATGGCTCCCTGATATACTCAAAGGCAACTAAAATACAAAACTACAATGAAGTAGAAGAGACTTGTGAAGGCTTGGAGAAATACTTAACTGGCATTAGTATTAGTCTTTGGTACAGAGACATGCCATCTCAGAAACCCCTTCTCTACCCTATAAAGGCATTTCCAGGCAGATATTGGCTCAAAACATTAGCATATAAAAGGGCCTAGGTGAGGTGCAGGGAGGGATTACCTAAGGGCATTTGACCCTCCCTGCTTTCCATAACAGTGGGAGGGAGGTCTGAGTTGCAGGGGTATAATATTAGCCTGCTTCCTCTCTCACGCGGCTTCTCTTTGGGCTCTCTCTTTGTGAGCTCGCACCCTTCTTGGGAGTCTTGTCTTCTCCTTTTACAGGCCTTTACACTTGGTGGCCGCCATCTTGGCCTACACGTGGCTGGAGTTCTAGCCGGGAATCCTAAGCACCGGGCTTTCCCTTTTGCTGATTTGTATGCCTGAACCTGTGATAAGTAAAGCCTTTTAAAACTGCATCCGGGGGCGGGGGGATTCCTGTAGGGCGCTTTTCACTCCAGCTAGCTGGCCTGGACTTCGGCATCCCATAGGTCCCCGGCACCGCCAGGAGTTATCCTGAGTGCGAGCCAGGACTAACCCCTGAGCACTGCGGGTGGACCCAAAAGCAAAAAAAAAAAAAAAACGCTTCCATCCATTCCGACTTTGGAGGTAGAAGGGAACTTCGCTTCCCGGCACTGTTGGGGACCGGCGCTCCCCAACATCAGGTTAAAAAAAAAGGTGCTAGAGTTAAAATATCTTTATAAAGAAAAGAATAGGAACAGTGGCCAGGAACTGTAATTTCAACAAATGACACAAACTCTTTGTTCTGCTTTTAGGAAACCACTTTCTTTCCATTAAGCTGCTTCTCTCTGTTCTATGTTGTTCACGACAGTGTAAATAACTGATTATTTCAGTGCTTGATCATACCATTGTATTGTATTTACAGTTTTGGATTTTCAGCCACTCGTGGATTTGCTCAGGGTTTATTTCTGGCTCTGCTCTCAGGGATCACTCCTGGTAGGGCTTGGGGACATGTGAAATGCTGAATATTGATCCTGGGCTGGCCTTGTACCAGGCAAGTGCCCTGCCCACTGTACTATGATTCTAGCCTCAGGTCTCATAGTTCTTAGTAATCTTAGCAAATAAATACAATTAGTGATTTTATTTCTTGAATTTTTTTTCCTTACCAGATTTGCATCCACTGGTGATGATGGAATTGTAGTTGTGTGGAATGCCCAGGTATGGATTGGTTCTGTATGGATTGTGTAATAAATGTATAACTGTACAGTTGCGAATATATTAATACACATGACCTGGTGGGGTTACATCTGCATAGCCGTGTCATGATTCGAGACTAATGTTGAAAGGAATTATTTAAGCTGGACCCACTTAAAATGAGGACAAATATTTTATAACACACAATTATTTATTTATTAATTAATTTTGTTTCTTGGGTCACACCTACGCTCAGGAGTTACTCCTGGCTCTTTGCTCAGGAATTACTCCTGGCGGAGCTCAGGCGACCATATGGGATGCCAGAAATAGAACCTGGGTTGACTGTGTGCAAGGCAAATGCCCTACCCGCTGTACTATCATTCTGGCCCCAACAGACAAAATTTTTAATTACAGTATTTTTCTAACAAACATGCTAAGTTACGAAAACAATTTTAATTTAATGGAACAAAATTTATCAACTACTGTGGACTGATTCTATAAATTAAGTGTCGATATTTATGGCAGGCAGTTTTTCTTTCATAATGATATGATGGTACAATTTAGCATTCTCGTTTGATTTTATTAGTAATATAACAAAAAGCTTTGTGTGTGTTGTGTTGTGTGTATAGGGTTGAACCCAGGGCTTCTCACATGCTAGATGTGCATATTGCTGCTGAGCTACATCCACTGAGCCCAATACAGAGTTCATTTGTTGACAAAACATGAGCAGCTTTGGCGCTGGGGCAATAGCTTGGAGTAGAGTCCATGCTTCCATGTGCGGCTAGGCCTCCCTGGCATTACCCGCTGGAGCCCCGGTTCTCAGCACCCCAGAGGGGGCTGGTAAGGAAAAAAAATTAAAAATATTAACAGATATCACTAAATCTCTCCAGAGTAGCTCTTTTTAAAAACTTTTTTTTTTTGCCTTTTTTGGGTCACACCCGGCGATGCTCAGGGGCTACTCCTGGCTCTGCACTCAGGAATTACTCCTGGTGGTGCTCGGGGGACCATATGGGATGCCGGGGATCGAACCCAGGCCGGCACAGGCCGGCCGAGTGCAAGGCAAACGCCCTACCCGCTGGGCTATCGCTCCGGCCCCTAAAAACATTTTTAAAATTAGTTTTTTTTTAATTGAATCACAGTGAAATACAGATTGGGGCTATAACAAGTAGGGTTTGTCCAACAGATACACAGTTACAAAGTTGTTGATGGTTGAATTTCAGTCATACAATGCTCCAACACCTGTCCCTTCACCACAATGTATCTCTCCCACCACCAATGTCCAAAGTTTCCCTCCTGTCCTCCTCACCCCGCCTGCCTTTGTGGCAGGACTTCTTTTCTCCTTCTCCTTCTCCTTCTCCTCCTTCTCCTTCTCCTTCTCCTCCTCCTCCTCCTCCTCCTCCTCCTCCTCCTCCTTCTCCTCCTTCTCCTCCTTCTCCTCCTCCTCTTTCTCTTTCTCCTTCTCCTTCTCCTTCTCTTTCTTTTCCTCCTTCTTCTTCTCCTTCTCCATTTCCTCCCTCCTCCTTCTCCTCCTTTTCTTCCTCCTCCACCTCCTCTTCCTTCTCCCTCTCACCCCCTCCTCCTCCTACTCAGTTCCTGTTGAAAGTGATTATCTCCAACTATTATTGTCACACTTGTCCCTATTCAACCATTGACTAGGCCTTCTGGGCCTTGTTTTCCCTGGCCTTGGATATTAGTTTCATATTTATTTATTTGTTTGTTTATTATATTACAAATAAAATCAAATATGAGAATGCTAAATTGCACCATCTCATATATATATGTACATATATATATATATTCCACAAATGAATGCAGTCATTCTATATCTGTTCTTCTGACTCATTTCCACTCAGCATGATACTCTCCATGTCCATCCATTTATAAGTAAATTTCCTGACTTCATTTTTCCTAATGGCTGCATAGTATTCTATTGTGTAGCTGTGCTATAGTTTCTTTATCCATTCGTCTGTTCTCTGGCACTTGGGTTGTTTCAGGATTTTGGTGATCGTGAATAGTTACAGGGCCTCTCTTTCTGATCCTTCAATTCCCTAATTCTTCTCTTTGGAAACATCTTCTCACCCTTATTTGAACTGTTATCTTGTTTTACTTTGTCAGAACCTCATTTTTTTTTTTTGGAGGGGGGTGAGATGTGGGAGGTGGCTGCACACCTGGCAATGCTCAGGGCTTACTCTTGGCTCTAATTCCTAGAGGGGCTCAAGGGACCGTATGTGGTGCTGAGGATCCAACCCAGGTCAATTGTGAGCAAGGCAAGCCCCCTACCCACTATCTGTACCTTTCACCTTTTATAGTGAAATATTCAAAAGATTTTATTTTAGCTTAGGTAACATGTTTACATTAGAGTTAATATTATGGTATTGATGTACAAAGTTATTGGACCCCACCACCACTGATGTGTTTCAATGGCCTTTTCTGTGTCTAGAACAGTTACTTCAACAGTAGATTCACCATATTTTTGAAATCCTGAAACCTTGGAAAAGTCTACAATTTTTGTGGTATTGGCTTTGTATTTCTGGTATTTTCCTACTTGGGAAATCTGAGAGGAAATGATACTGAATTTTATATTATAATGATAATGAATGGGTGGGTATAGCTGTTAGTGTTACACAGAGAGTAGAGAGCATGAGTGACTGATTATTGGATATCACATATATGTATACACATTTTGGTTATGCTTTTATGTCCTTCCAAATGTAATAATGGTGGAGGCTTCAATAACAGTACTTAAATAATGAGCACTTGTATTTTTCCTACAAAATTATTTATTGGTTATATTTTGCTTATTTGACAGTATTACTAAAATTATATAGAAAAATATTCTTTGAAATTTGCTATAACAGTATGCTAGATCTAGTATTTTTTGCTTGGAAATAATTAAAATTATTTATGGTTACTATCAATTTTTAAACTCTTTGTTTAAAGTGATGAGTTCTAAGCAATTTTAAATGGAATGTATGTATTTCTTAATGATTCTTCTAAAGTTGTCATTTAAAATGCTTAAGTTTTGAATAATGGGCCTGTTAACATTTTTATTGGTATTTCAGACAGGAGAAAAACTTTTTGGAGCTCAATGGACACACTCAAAAGATAACAGCAATCATTACATTCCCTTCCTTGGAAGCTTGTCCAGAAAAAAGTCAGCTGATCTTGACAGCCTCTGCTGATAGAACAGTTATTATATCCTTCAGCCTGGGACCAGAATGGAATTGCTCTAGTTACCCTAGGGACCAGCACCTGAATGATTAGGCTTCAGCCTCTTGGGGCCTGTCTGAATAGTCCTAATTGAGCAAAAATGATTTTGTTTTAGACCTCCTAAGATATTTCTTAAAAGTATTATTCATTTCTTTTAAGATATTTCTTAAAAAGTATTATTCATTATTAGACTTGAAATATCTGGCTAATAAAATTTATTGATCAAAACACTAAAGCAGTTCTTTTCAGAGTTATTATTTGTATCAAGTTATGGAAAATGGGAGAATGTAGACTTAAAACATGTGTTATTAGCTTGCTTTTTTAGTTTAGATAAAGATGAGTTAGAGAAAAATTCATATTTCCCTCTAGTTTTTATAGAGAAAAATTCTTTATGAGCATAAAGTAGAATTTACCATCTCCCTAGTGGTAATATTATTTAGTATTAAATAACAAACATAAGGTAACTTTTCTTTGAAATTTTAGTTGCAAAGTTTTAAAGCATCTTTAAAAATTTGATATGCTTAATATGTAATAGCTATCACAGAGTTTTATAAAATAAATGTATCAGGCATGATTTTCTTTATATATATTCACTCATTTAATCCTTATATAGTAGTTTTTTGAAATAAGTAGTGTTTTCCTTCATTTTTTTGCTTTTTAATCGTCATTTAGAGATGAGAAGAGAGAAGCATGGGAGATTGAGTGCTTATGCCAGGTCACACAGCAGTGTAGGGTTGACCTGATGAGCGCCTTCCTGCTGAGCCATACTTCTGAACCTCTATCTATTATGGCCTTCACAGAATCTTCTCCTTAAATAAATTCAGGCTTGTAATATCTATATAAGGAATTAGATTTTGAAAGTCATAGCCAAATGCTATAGATAATCTTTCATTAGTAGATTAGCTTTTAAAAAAGCTTTTTTTTTAATCTGAAAATTCCATTTAAAAAGCTTTAAGCTAGTGAAATTATTTGGGCTTAGTCCAAAGAAGTAGGTGTTTCCTAGACTTCTGTAAACTAAAACATACTTTATCACACACTTTAAATGAGTAAATTAACCAAAACCATTTTGGACAGATTGCTAATAGGAAAACAATTTAAGAAAATGTTTAAATGAAGCAGATAAGCTATTTTGTGGTAACTGCAATATTGCATTAACAAGGACATAAAAATAATTCAAATGATTTTAGGTCAGAATAGTTTCATTAGTGCTATATTAAGGCAGATATTTTATGGAATAATGCTGTTGTTATTCGGTATCAGTATAATCTTGGCAAAAGGAATTTAAATGCTTTCTCATTATTAAAGCATTGCTAAGGTACTATAATGATATTTAGAGGTATCATTAAAGTTACTCTTTTAATACAGAGTCCTACAGTATCAATATAAATTTTATTATAAATGATACTATAGACACTTTTACTTTGTTATTGACTTTTCTTGTTAAAATAATTGCAGTCACTTGTACTAAAATGACTTCTGAATTTACTCTGCTGTTAACACACTTTAACACTGTTTACTTTGCTGTAACGCACTTCATTAATTGTTGAGAACAGGTTTTTAAATTTTTGTAAGCAGCATTTTTGGAGTCGAGATATATATATGTATATATATATATATATATATATATATATATATATATCAGGTGGCAGACAGGAGATATCAGGTATATTGTTGAAATAATGAATGTAATTTTTAAAAAAACATGCTTACCTATTTTCAATGTTTATTAGGTTTTGATGAATTATTCTTTGGAATAAACCTTAAAATTTATTTTCTTTTTTCTTTATTGGGGCCACACTTGGTGGTGCTGGTGGAGGGACTTGCCGTTTGGGAGACGGTGTGGTGTCCGGGAACAAATGCCGCCACTTACAGCATACTTTTGTTCCTTGAGTGTTCAGTGACCCTAAACCTTAAAATTTAAGTAGTGCAGTATTTTAACGTCTGCAGAGATTAAGTATCTTGGCCATTTGTTCTGTTGGAATTTTCAAAGAGCCGGAGAGTAAAGCCCACCTCAAACTTATTTTGGATTGTAGATCTGTTCTCCTAATTGAGTGATATTTGCTGTGTGACTTAATTTTTGTAATAGTATAAACACTAAACATTCCATGCTTTCTTTAAAGATTTTCTACTGAAAGGAATAATATTTGTAATGTTACCTCACTGTTGGGTGACAGCCCCTACTGAACCTTGGCCTCCAGCGATACTTAGCTTAGTGAAGAGCTGGTCCCTGCCTTTGGGGAATCTACAGAGCAGACACAATGGAAATTTGGGCAGAATTGGACTGATTTCATAATTTTATATGGCATAAATATTTTTATCATGAATCTCGCTTGCCCCAGATCAATATTCTGTTCCCACGGGTCCCTGCGTGGGACATACATGTAGATATTCCAAGAGTACTTGGCCACGTTGGATCAACCATAATGTAATCAATTCTCCTAGTTCAGAGACCTGCCAGTGTGCGTCCGGGCAAATTGGCGTGTCTCTGATTCTAAAGGTAATACCAAAGTGAATTATTTTGGACCTTAGTGGAATCCAGAGTCTGGGATCTGCTAACTATATATTCATGGTAAAAAGCATTAATGCCATTTCCTACAAGTTATATTCTGAACTGCCTTCTGGTTCAGAGATGCAGCCCCTCCTCCTCTGCTAGGGAGATTTTGCCTCTGGCTTTTGTGAAGCTTGAGCCATAGAGGCCCACCTGAAGATCTACATTTCAAAAGGGCTGATTGCCTGGCTTCATCTCTAGATAGCCCAGCCCAGGATGGGCTGGGCTGGAAGATTTTGGCAGGCTTCTGTCTATAGAATAAGCTAGGAGAAAGAAGGAGGGACCTTTTTGCCATTTTTGGCTTCCCTTGGCTTTCTGCCCTCTCTCCATCCTCTTAGTTCTCTGTTGGGTTTCAATACGCGGTGGCAGCCATCTTGACCTACATGTGGCTGGGGCCTAGCTGGGAACCCAGAGTCTCGGGTTTTTCCTGTTCTTGGATTGTAAATCAGAACCTGTGATAGTAAAGCCTTTTAAAACTGTGCTGGATTCCTGAGTTTTCATCCATTCCCTGCCGACTTCAGAGGTAGAAGGGAACTCGTTTCCTGGTATTGTGAGGGACCCCAGTGGCCCCGGCACCTCACATCACCATTAAGATTTTAAAGTTCTGGGGGCCAGGGAGATAGTACAGTGGATAAGGCACATGCCTGGCATGCATCCACCTGGGTTCTATCCCTGGCATCCCCTTATGGTCCCCTGAGCACAGCCAGGAATGATTCCTGAGTGCAGAACTAGGAACACTGCTGGATGTGGCCCCCAAACAAAACAAACAAACAAAAATTCAAAAATTCTGTTCAGAGATTCTTAACATAAATCTAGGCATGGGATTGTGATTCTGGCAGACAAGTTCAGCAAGTGTCATGCTTCCAGTCCACTGTGAAGGTAAAGTATTTCGTTATTTTATGATGATAATATTTTTATCACCCCTCCCCACAAATTATTTAATAAGCTTGAAGAAATTAAGTTTTGTAGGTTTTTTCTTTCTAAGTAGGGCTTAAGGGTCCTAGGTGCCTCTTTGCTCAGGTCTGGCTGAGGTGTTGTTTCAGCCCTGTGGTGCTGAGGATAACCTGAGCCTTCCTGATAGTGCTCAAGGGCCCACATCACACAGCCAGCTGTGCTCTGGAGACCAGCACCCAGGCTCTGCTTTGTGTTTTAAAATAATTTCTTCGGTGCTTGGTTCAGTGCATCCTAAATGAGATGTGGGACACAGGTTCAAACCACTTACTGCCTAGAGCCAGTGAACAGAGATGGGCTCAACCCAGCAAGCTGAATTCGAGCCAAAACATCTATGTGTGCATTTATGATCAAGAAAAATAAATGTTTCCTTGTCGTAGACCACTTGGATTTGTAATTGTCTTAGAAGAACTAATAGACTGAAACAATGTGCTTATAACAGATCTTTAGTGATAACGTTCTCCAGGTGACAGAATGATTTTCAGTATCTTCATAATTATATAATAATTTTAAACTTAAAAAAATAAAATAAAATTATTTCTTCTATACACATATTTGTAGTTGTTTGGCTCTTCTAAGACTAGATTTTTGGGTGTATATTGTTAAGTGCTACAATGCTTGAATTTGAAAATTTAATCAATGGACGAATCTCACTAGCAAGATAAGGAAAAACATAGTGCTAATCTGTGTTCGTAGGTAATTCTAGGAAGGTAATAATGATTTATAATGGTAATAGTCAGAACTAAAAGCATGGAGTTATTTTCCCTCAGCTTCTGCCTCCTAGAAGATCATAAAGACATCTTAATTATTTTTGTTTCAAAACAAAAATTTTTGTCATCAATTGGCTGTTATTATGTTCATTTATTTTACAAACAATACTAACTGAGGTTCGTTACACTTCAGGAATTCTGACTCATGTTGGAGAAACAAATTTGGCTTAGATTTTGATTCCCATGAGTTCTACAGAATAACATACCATAAACATTCCCATATTATGCCACTACTTTCACTCATGTTAGCAGGTTTGGGGAAAGATACCAGTAAAATGTTTATGGTTTATCAAAATGTTAGACTTAATAAACTGAGCTGTCTCACTCCTGGAGTATTTCCAAGATAAATGAAAATTATGTACATACAAAAATATATGCATGAATTTCCTAGCAGCATTGTTTGTTATAGTTTCAAAGTAGAAACAACCTAAATCTCCCAGTATCTGTTGAATGAATCACTGGTGAGGGGTATATCCATATAGTGAAATATTTGCAATAAAAAGTACTGGTATTACAGGTTTAGAGGTTAGGATGGTAGGTAGAACCTCTTGAAATATAAATGGCATTATTGCACTGTTATAGTTCCTTTAATCCCAGCACTTTGAAAAGCTCCTCACCTTCAGACTAGAGAAGAATACCAATGCCTTTACTGTTCTTTATTTTTCTCTCTTGGTCTTGCCCTTGCCTTTGCTCAGTGGGTGGTAGGTACTTTTGAAAAGAGAGAATGTTTCTAGTCTTTGGAACTCACATTTCCAAAGTCAGAAATTAGAAAAATGATTAAGATGATCATATTTTCAGCTTTATTTTATAAAAGAGCTTATTTTAGGGACTGGAGGAGCAGTAATAAAGCTGCGATGGCATTTGCCTTGTACCACTTGACCCAGGTTTGATCACCAGCATCCCATTTGGCTCTCTGAGCACCGCCAACAACGATTCTGAGCACAGAGCCAGGAATAACCCCTGAGCATTGCCAGGCATGGCCCCAAAAAGAAACAAACAAAAATCTAACTTTTAAACTCTACAGATGAGTTATTTGTTACTGAGAAACAAGTTACCTTGAAGCGGAAAGGACATGCAGTATTGTGAGGGAAGGGAGAGCAGCTGGGCTGGGCAGCCTGGCTTCCTGTCTCCCCAAGAGAGAGCGGCGAGGCTGGGTAGTTTGGCTTCCTATGGCCCAAGGTCCTGCCATCTGAAGACTTGACGGCTTTGAGAATCTGTGGAATGGCACTTGTCTTGCAGGTTGGTGCCCATGACCTTCACTTGCTTTGTGGGTCTTTCTTCAGAAGGCTGCACATTTTCCCCCTTCACAGGTGATCTGACAGAAAGGCAGACCAGCTCCCGGTCTTTATCATTGCATCTAAAGTTACGTGTCATCCCTGCAGTCACATTGCCTTTGTTTGAAGAACCAGAGGTTCTCTAAGTGATCTTGAGGGAGACATAAGACATTTTGTTTGGTTTATTTTTAGAACATATTTAAAAGTCAGTGAGTGCTTGCATTTCTAAACTGATAATACTTTCTCTACAAATTTTATAGTGTTTAACTGTTCTTCAAAAAACTGGATGCTTGGCTCTCTGGTGGGAATGACCTCTGTGTCTGGAACCGAAAGTTAGAGCTCTTGTGTAAGACGTGTCACCTTTCTGATACAGGTAAGACCCATCCCAGGTATTGTGAACCACGACTGACAAACTCTACATGATACAGTAATCTCGAAAGAGACTTTCCATGAATGCAGAAGTCAAGATGTACTTTTTCTTCTCATTTCTAAATATGATGTAGTCATACACCTCAACTCAGGTTTAGATTTGCGTGAAATACATTTCCAGCCCAAATTGGAAGTATAATTAATGCTTCCAAGCCCCATTCTGGCTTCCCCTTCCTTCTATCAGGATTTCTCAAAAGTGGTAAGAAATACTGTTTATAGTAGTGGGCCAAGTTCCTAAGCTGAGTTTGGTGAACTCATGGACATTTTTATGATTAAAATAGCCTTTGTTCCCAATTTGTGGAGTCACTGGGCTTTGAATAGGTTCCCAAGTTAAAATTGTTTTTACTAAAAAATTTTATGTGCAAGCTTAGTAAAAAAAATTTTGAGTATTTTTCAGAATTCTGTTGATTTTGATTTTTATAGAAAAAATAATATTTAAGTATAAATAAATATGTTTAAATGACTATAGTATTGAACTTATTGTAATATACTATTAACTTTCTGTACATTAAAGTAATGAATTCATGGATATCTAAGAAATAATATTACTAGGATAGAGATAGTGCAGGGATTATGGTGTTTGCGTTGCACATAACTGACCCAGGTTTGATCCCCAGCACCCCATATGGCCCCTGAGCCTTGCCAAAGTGATTCCTCAGCACAGAGCCAGGAATACAGCCTGGCTCTGAGGACACAGCTGAGTGTGTCCCCAAACAAACAAACAAACAAAAACAAATATATATATATATATATATATATATTATTAGTAATAATGTTGATATTTTAAGCATAGCTGGAGCCCTGTGAATGGAATTTTAATTCATAATTGGAATTTCTTGACCTCCACATAGATATTACAAAATATCAGAAAAACATGTCATAGTGGATTAAATTAAAAATTACTGGAATTTACAATTTAATCCCTTATTACACTATTTGATTTCACTAATAGTCTTGTTTGAATTAAGTGTATCCTTATATTTACTCATATTTGTGTTATGTCTCTATTTACATGTACAGTTTCCCCTGTGATTTTTACTTTAGCCTATGGTTGCTGACAGATTGCACTGCATGAAATACTAGTAATTGTTATATGATAGTGAATTTCATTCAGGATAAAAAGGAGCTTTTCTGTGTCACTAGAAATCACCATCAACTGTAGTCTCCCTTTCTTATTCAAGGTATTTTGGAGTAGGATATATTGAGCAATCACATTAATTATATTATTTATTAGTGATTTAGAGATAGCATCAACCAATAAGAAAATTCCTTGGGAAGTTTTAGAGATGCAGCAGTTGCCATTAGTAAGCTTTTGTGATGTGGTTTTTCCCACAGATCCCCTTAGTAAGTTCTCTGTGATGTAGCTTCATCAGTGCTGTTACTCCTCTCTCTCTCTTTTTTTTTACTCCTCTCTCTCTTAAACTACCTTTTATAAGTCAAAAATTATACCTTTTATAATTTGGGGGGCTTTCATGGGCAACTATTCTGTATTCAGAAATGAGAAAATGTTATCTTTGTAATGCACTTGAACAATAAGATGGGGGTATCCATGCTTTTTTTCAACAGTATGTTCTGTAATTCTGTATATTCCTGTTTTTGTGATACTAAGTTTCCAGTTTTTTTTCTTTAATGAGTAAATTGATAACATTTCAAAAAAATTTAAGTTCTGTTCTTACTATTCCATTATGATCTTATTTTATATCAGTATTCCTTTGTTGTTATTGTTATGAGCCACACCTGGCAGTTCTCAGAGCTTACACCTTGTTCCTTACTTAATAATCATTCCTAGCAGCTTGGGGGACATATGGGATGCTGGGGATCAAACACGGGTATTCTGCATAGCTGCATGTAAGACTGATGACCTACCCGCTCTATTTATGGCTACAGTACCATATTCTTTTAATTTCCCCTCCACCAACTTTTCCTTGAACATGAGAAAAAATAAAACATAATGTTAAAACAGTCATATGTGGGGAAAATATTGACTAAAATGTGTCATGTAGAATATTTTTCAAATTTGCATATGTTATAAATCACACCCACACACATAAACATAGATCTTTTTGCCTAGCACATAGTGATTGTGAATCTTACAAATTCTTCATTCTTGCTAACAGTAGTAGTGATTATAGCATTCTCTACAGAAGTTAAGGTTAATCTAAAGTCACCTTATTGTTCAATTATAAAATTGTACTCCTAAACTTAAATAAGAGAAAGGTGATAGAATGTTTAATCTGACTATTCCTATAATGCAAGGAATTTGTAAGTGCATTAGTTGATAATAAACATGATGTTCAGGGTTCCACTTTGCAGTTCTTGACTGTTGACTAAGTCATCTGACATTGCACACCTCTTGCTCCAGCTTACCAATAAGGAAATCCCAATCTTAACATCGCATTTTATCCAGTCATGATTGTCTGAAGGGTTTCCTACTACATAAGTTCAACACTGTAGTACATCTGTCTAGATATTCAGTATTGTGTTCCAAAGGCCTCACCTGCTTCGTGCACAATCATTTTCTATATAACAAGTCAGGAAGCATGATGTTGCAAACTTTGTGCTTTATTGTTACCACCCTTTTATAGGAAATAACTGATGTGTTTTTGATTTCTATGTACTCTTTGAAGAAATTTTTTTTCACCTCAGTTTCATATACTTTTTAAGGAATCAGTGCTTTGATAGAAATACCTGAGAACTGTGTTGTGGCAGCAGTGGGGAAAGAACTGAGTGAGTATTGTTTTTCTTTCAGATTTTAGACTGAACTTATAATGCATATTTTGGAAAGACTAATTATTTTTTTTTAATATAAGGGACATTTGCCCTTCCTCCTGTTTTGACCTCTGGGGATTATTGAAGTGATAATGGAATTGAGGCATTTTAGAAATGTTAGTTCAAATGCCAACCTAGAACTGAGCATTAAATAGAGGCAAAAAGATACACATGACAACCCTTTAATGTATGTTCTGTAATCCATAGTCTGGAAGGGAAGGAAAGAGAGAGAGAAAGGGAAAGAAATAAAGAACCTGCCATAGAGGAGGGCTGGGAGAGGGGAGAGGGAACCGGGGGACGTTGGTGGTGGGAGATGGGCACTGGTGGAGGGATGGGTGCTGGAACACTGTATGACCAAAACCCAAATATGAACTTTTTAATTGTATATCTTTGTAATTGTAAAAATAAAAAATTAAAAAAAAATTGAAAAAAAATAAATATGTCAAAAAAAAAAAAAGAAATGTTAGTTCAGATTTTGTTCTGTACTTGATCTAATAGCCAAGTGGGGCTGATTCTTCTGATCAACATCCTGAAGCCTCCATCTTCTCTAGGGATAATAGAGATTTCCCAATCTCTATTAATAGATTGTTTTCAAACATCTCATTTGAAAAATACTTCAGAAGTAATTATCAAGGCTTATCAAGCCTTATCAAGGCCTCTCTTTAAAGGTAGGTTTTTCAGCATTTTACGTATTCCTCATATAATGATGTGCTTGATTTTTGAGCAAAGGCAGATTTATCTTCCTTGATCATTTTAATAAAATGATTTTTTTTTACTTAGTAATTTTTAGGTTGGTAGTACCCACAGAAGGATCACTAGAATGGGATATCCTTGAAGTTAAACGTCTCCTTGAACACCAGGATAATATTCTTTCATTGGTCAATGTCAATGGTAAGTTTGTTGGTACATGTTTATATTATGTAAAATTTTATGGTTGTTAACCTTAGAAGTTTTCAGAACTTCAGTTTTGACTTATGTTAGGATTCTAGAATTATCTTTGTTAAAATCATGCTTTGAATTGTGCGGGGTTGGAAGGCTTTTATAATCTGAGGTTTAAGTGTCATAGATTTGTGGGTCTGAGTGAGGCATTAGAATAGTAGGGTAATGATAAGAGATGATGGAGTAAAGCATAATTATCTTAGGTCCTACGTGGTGATAGACAGCTGGTTCTTGTTGGCTCTTAATACTAATTTATACTAGAATCTCAGCATTTTTGGTAAATGGTTCTGGCTAGTGTCTCTTTTAAAGACCACATTGTACAGTATTATATAGCATCTTACATACCAATAAAATGAGTAGAATTCATCATGATTGAAGAATCTTCCAGTACTCAACTCAGGTGCAAGCCTCTGGCCTTCCACATGGGTAAAGGGGTTCACATGCCCTACATCCTTCGTGGATGCACAAATTATACTGATGAATACCTCTGTGTGCTGAATCTATCAGATGGCAGAATAGGATCACAAGCCACAATGGGATTTAATTTACTTTCCAATAAAGTGACACCTTGTATCATCTCTTCTGCTGAATATTCTGTGTCAGACATGAGGACTCCTGGTTTGGCCTCAGGTTGATAGTCTGGAAGAGATGGTGAGTAGTCTCTGTCAGTCAGGAATGTGTAGGAGTGGGGCACCCCTCCACTACTGGACCCCGCCTTGTGACCTTTTTGTTTTGTTTTGGGTTTTGGGACACACCCAGTGGTGCTCAGGGCTTATTCCTTGCTCCGCACTTAGTTATACTCCTAGTAGTGCTCAGGGTACTATATAGGATGCCAGGGATCGAACATGGGCTGGCTCTGTGCAATTGAGACCTTTTGAGTAGTACTGAATAACAATACCAGCCAGTTACCAGTGCTTTGTTTCAGTCTTATTTGAGAGAATCATAGTTGCTTGGGGAAGTTGGTCTATTGGTAACTGTCCTCTGACCAGGCTCACTGTGCTGTGACACATCTACAGAAGAATCTTCCTGTCTCTGATTCTTTTGTGTTTTTCGTGAAATATGAGTGAGGGGAAATGGAATGGAAAAGAATGTCTTGGAAAGATTAACTTTTCACCATTAAAATTAGAATATTCCCATAGTTGAGAAATGAATATTTCTTTACAGAGTGAATCTATATAGTCTGATAATAAATTGATATAAGATATAGAGCTCATTAAAAGATTTGTTACTAAAACAGGACTAAAATAATGTGAATGATTGTTAGGTTATTCTTTAGTAGATTGTTTATTTTAGTTATTTCTGTTCTGCTAGTTTATTTAATACATTAAATGATTAGATCATAAATACTAATATATGTTCATAAATTACAAATAACTAGATGTTTTAATACTATGTAGAGTATTTAGTCCTCAGGAAAATAGTCCTGGCACTGCTTGGGGACCATATGGAATGCCAGGGATCGAACCCAGGTCATGCAGGCCATATACTCTTCCCTCTGTATTCTCTCTCTGGACATTTTTATTGTCTTTAATTTACTGTAAAACTGTAAAATAGTACAGTGGATAGGCATGCAGTTTTCACTTTGCCAACTGCAGCTCAGTCCCTACACTTCATATGGTGCTCTAAGCCACGCCAAAGGCGATGCTTTCGCTGAGAGCCAGTAGTAAACCCTGAGTATCACCTGTGCTCAAACCAAAGTAATTATTTATACTTACAAAAATAAATACAAAAATAAATACAAAAAAATAGATACAAATACAAAAATAACTAACTAAATAAATAAAACCAAAGTCATTTTAAAATTAAACATCTAAAATGAAATAATGTGGATAACATGGAAGTGTATAGTCTATAGACATGCCTTTACATATGTAATATATATCTAAAAATATCAGGAAGTTCTGCAAGTTATTCTCCCTGTTCTGATTTTGCAATAATCAAGGCAGGCTAAACATTCACTATAAGACCATGCATATGTTCCCAGACCTAGTTTTACCTACTTGGTTGGTCTTAAAAATGATAGTGTTAAATTAAAAATAAGGGGAGGGGCTGGACTGATAGCACAGCGGGTAGGGTGTTTACCTTTGCACACAGCCAACCCGGGTTTGATCCCCAGCAACCCATATAGTTGCCCGAGCACTGCCAGGAGTAATTCCTGAGCAGAGAGCCAGGAGTAACCCTTGAGCATTGCCAGGTGTGACTCAAAAAGCAAAAATAAACAAGCGAATAAATAAATAGATGGGGGGCCAGGCGATAGCCCAGCGGGTAGGGTGTTTGCCTTGCACGCACGGCCGGCCCGGGTTCGATCCTCGGCATCCCATATGGTCCCCTGAGCACCGCCAGGAGTAATTCCTGAGTGCAGAGCCAGGAGAAACCCCTGAGCATCGCCGGGTGTGACCCAAAAAGCAATAAATAAATAAATAAATAAATAAATAAATAAATAAATAAATAAATAAACAAATAAATAAAATAAATGAATGAATGAATAAATAAATAAATAAATGGATGGATGGATGAATGAATGAATAAAAACAAACAAGCGGATGGATGGATGGATGAATGGATGGATGGATGGATGGATGGATGGATGGATGGATGGAGGGATGGATGGATGGATGGAGGGGATGGAGAGGGGGATGGGAGAGGAGAGGACAGGGAAGGGAGGGAGGGGAAGGGAGAGGAGGGAGGGGGAAGGGAGGGAGGGGAGGGAGAAAGAAGGAATTGAGGGAGGGATGGAGGGAGGGGATGGATGGAAACTGCTTCTCGAGGTGTTTCCCAAGTGTGGCTGCGGTGCCTGGCTGCGTCAGCAGGTGAAAGACAGGAGATAAGGCTTGTCTACACCCATGGCTCTGCCCTATGGGCCCTGGATGGTTGATGGTCTTTCTTAGAAAAAGACAGGCCCCTGGGATGAACCCAGAGCCATGGCAGAGCCTGGCAAGCGACCCATGGTGTATTTGATATGCCAAAAACAGTAACAATAATGGGCCTCATTCCTAACGAATGGAGATGTTACTGGTGCCCACTTGAGCAAATCCATGAACAACGGGAAGACAAGTGATACAAGTGAAGTGATTTAATGCTGTGGTTTTTGTTGTTTGTTTTGAATTGAATCATCTTGAAATATGTTTACAAAATTGTTTATGATTGGGATTCAGTCAGTGCACATTTTTACCACCTATGTGTCCACCACTCTCCCCTGCCAGCCCGACTCTATATATGGCACTTTTTTTTTAATCTATCTTTTTCATTTTAGGAACTGTGGTTTGCAATATAGGTACTGAAAGCTTATCATGTAGGTAACTTTACCTCCTTTGAGCACTCAGTTCCTTACTAGCATTGTCATAGTGGTCTCTTCTCTGTCTTAACTGCACTGACCCCTACCCCACCCCACTTGTGGCAACTTCCAACCATTGACCACACCTCCTGGCCCTCATTTCTACTGTCTTTGGATATTAGTCTTACTCTATGTCCCACAAATGAATGCAGTCATTCTTTGTCCCTCTCCCTCTGACTCATTTCATTCAACATGATACTCTCCATATCCATCCATTTTTAATAAATTTCATGACTTCATTTTCCCTGTCAGATGCATATTATTCACTGTGTAGATACGGTAGGTTTTTATCCAGTCTTCTGTTCTCGGGCACTCAGGTTGTTTCCAGATTCTTGCTATTGTGAATAGTGCTGCAGTGATCATAGAAGTGCAGATGTGTATTTTTGGACCGCTGGGGTATAGTCCTAGGGAGTGGTAGTGCTGCGTCAAATGGAGCTCATTTCTAGTTTTTTTTGAGGAATGTACATATTGTTTTCCAAAATGGCTGTACCAGTTGACATTCCCACCAGCAATGTATCAGAATTCCTTTCTCCTCTCATCCATGCTAGCACTTGTTGTTCTTGTCCTTTTGGATGTGTGCCTGTCTCTGTGGTGTGAGATGATATCTCATTGTTGTTTTGATTTGCATCTCTCTGATGATTAGTGATGTAAAGAATTTTTTATGCTTTTGGGCCATTTGTATTTCTTTGAGGAAGTTTCTGTTCATTCCTTCTCCCCATTTTTGATGGGGTTTGATTTTTTCCTTGTAAAGTATGAGTGCCTTATATAACTAATATTAACCCCTTGTCAGATGGGTGTTGAGAGCATAATTTTTACCATTCTGTGAGCTGTCTTTGCATTCTGGTTATCATTTACTTTAATGTTTAATATAGAGTATTATCAGGGGCTCAAAATAGTGGCGATGACTCAAAGAGAACATTTGATTCCTTTTTTAGAAAGGCAATACATTTATGTTTTAATTTGATTTGCAATTCTTATTTAATGCATGAGAAATTCAAGGTAGGAAAATGTTGAATGACTCTCTGAAGATCACATGCTAATAGGCAGAATCTAATTTAGGAGCTGAGTTTCTAGACTCAAGTTGGATTATTTAGTCCTGCCTTCTATTTCATGTGTCATAATTAAAGTACTTTAAAATAATTTTCAGTCTCAGAGCTATCCATTTTATTTTTTTTTTATTTTTGCTTTTTTTGGGTCACACCCGGCAATGCTCAGGGGTTTCTCCTGGCTCTGCACTCAGGAATTACTCCTGGCAGTCCTCAGGGGACCATAAGGGATGCCGGGGATTGAACCCAGGCCGGCACTGGCCGGCTGCGTGCAAGGCAAACGCCCCTACCCACTGGACTATCGCTCTGGCCCAGAGCTATCCATTTTCTACTAAGTATAAAGTTGTTGGTCTTAGTTGACCCATTAATATTTTTTTCCCTTACAGACTTTTAAAACTTTTTGTAAAATAATTCATAATCATAGTAGAAAATTGATGAGATATATAAAGATTAAATATTTAAATTGTCCCACCATATAGTGTCGGGAGCGCCGCCGGGGTCCCCGACAGTGTCAGGACAGAGGTTGTCTTCTACCTCCGAGGACGCCGGGAGAACAGATGAAAACTCACGAGTCGGTGCAGTTCCAAAAATGGCTTTTAATAGTACAAAAGCTCTTCCACAGCACTCCAATATAATGAACAAACTTTAGCTCTGGTCCGAACTTAGACCATACAAAAGAGCCTAAGTCTCCCACCAAAGAGAGGATCTCACCCGAGCTGAGTCCTACCCAGACCGAAGGAGCAAAGGCCGAAGAGCAAAAGGCCAAAGCCAAAAGCCAAAAGCCGCAGGAGCCAAAAGCTGAAGGCTGAGGAACCAAAAGGCAAAAGGGTAAAGGTGAAGGGGCCTCAAGTCAGCCCCTTATATACACCAAAGTAATCCAATCGGGAGGTTGTCATGCCAACAAAGAACCCCAAACAGAGTGTAGTACCACACCCTATTGCAGGTATAAACAAAGGTTACACCAAGGACTAATCCGAGATTATCTCTTATGTAAAACACTGGAGAGAGGGGGCTGATATAAAGTAATACATCTTAACTTCATGAGCTTCATGTAATCTAGATGGTACCCACAAGGTCCTTATTATCTGCACCAGGGTGATTCTGAGTATCTTGTTCTCATGTACTGAAAGGGTCATACTCGCCTGCTTAGAGCAAACTAGTATGATCCTTCCTATAAGTCTACCTTTAGTCTCAGCGTAGCCAGGGTGGTAGTCTCCTGGTAAATTCCTAACTGTCCCACGTTGGGTGCAGTGGGTATAAAGAGGAGCTGTGCCCAATCTAGAAAACATAGAAGTCTTAGTAGATGTATAAGTCAGAAGTTATTCAATCAAGGTGACTTCTGTAACTGCCACACCCTCTAGAAGTGTTTACATAGAGAGAGATCTCATTAGAATGAACATTGGCTTAAATAAGATTAAGCTGGGAGTGAGCAAAACAACAAAACTCCCAGATTAGCTAAACATGTCCTCCAACAATATAGTACTTAACACTGATCTGTAGCCTTCTAGGATTTATTAATATGTGTGCTACTATTTTGTAATAGCATGTCATAAGTGTATTTCCCCTGTCAATATATTTTACAACTTAAATCCAGCACAGATTTACTATTCTTTTTTGTGAATGTCTTATTTATTCAGTTCGTATTGGGTTTTCTGGTTCTCTTCCTATTTTTAATATCACACATAATAATCTTATCGTACTTGCTGTAGGTTCTTAGTCATGTCTAAGAACTTACGTATCAAATATAATAAACCTAGTTTTTCATCTAAGTTGAAAATCTTCTCAGCTTTTTTTGTCACATAATTGGTTATTTTGCTGATATTCTCAGATCTCTTTCCCCAGCTCTCTGCCTCCTTAGAGCCTGTTAGCACATCATAGTCATAAAAAGTATTTATCTGAAGTCTTGTCAAGTTTTGCCTTTAATCTTACAATTCATGTGAAGGTTATTTTTGTGTAGCTAAATTGTGAGTCTGTGTGTGTGTGTGCATGTACTCTCAAATTTATGGAATTTTAGGGTATTAAGGTCTTTTGTTCTAAAGAGGCTACTCTCTTGATGGATTTTTGGGTAGATATTTGTTATCCAAAAGAAACAAGCTATGAATAGAAGCTCAGAATATGTTCAGCCCATCTCCTGCCATTCTCTGGAGGGTGTGGAACACAAATAAAGGAGTTGGTGTTGATAATGACTTCATGAAGACTTTATAAAAATTCTGTTAGTATGAGATTTTTGTTTTGCTTTGGGATGTACTGAAGAATTACTCATAGCTCTGTGTTCAGAGATTATTCGGGAGAACTCAGGGACTATAAGTGGTGCCAGGGATGAACCCGGGGTGACCATGTGCAAGCAAGCACCCTACCCGCTGTACTTTCTCTCCAGCCTCTTTTTGTGTGGGATTTAAAAAAAATTTTTTTAATTTTTTTTGTCACCCTAGACCTTTATTCCAGGCCAGTCTTCTCAATGAATTTAGCTACATACATGTCTTGGTCCACATAAAAACAACTGGAATAACTCAACTAATTATTTGTTTGTTTGTTTTTCAAATATTATTTTATTATACTACCATGAGAGATGCATGTTCATGATTGGGTTTCAGTTATACAGTGTTCCAGCACCCATCCTTCCACAGTGCACATTTCCTGCCACCAAAGTCACCAGATTCCCTCCCCCTTCCCCCAGCCTGCATCTATAGCAGGCATTTTCTCTCTCTCTCCTTCTCTCTCTCTCTCCCTCTCTCTCTCTCTCTCTCTCTCTCTTTCTCCCTTTCTCTCTATTTCTCTCTCACACATACACCACACACCTTGTAGCTTGCTCACATACATTAGAGATTATCATGTAAATCCCTTTGCATACATTCAGTGCTCAGTTCTAGTCTGGCGTTACCATTTCCAACAGTTAGTAGAACACTGGTATATATGTATATCCCATAAATGAATGCAGTCATTCTATATTGTCATTTACCTTCTGACTAATTTTACTCAGCATGATAGACTCCATGTCCATTCATTTGGATTTTCAGCAGCACACAAAGAGACGGTGTGGCTCAGAAGGGCCCTGAGGCTTTTGCCCTTTTCCCTTGTATTTCACCATATGCATCTCTTCTTTAGTGACCAATAAACTGTTGTACCTTTTGAAGAAATTCACTGTGTCAAAGGAGGAGATTATGGGAACCTTCAGTTTACAGTTGATTGATCAGAACTGGGCATTACTCTATCAAGTAAAGTGAGAGGCCTCTCAGTGCTGGGCCCCACTCTGTTCTCTCAGTGCCAGTCCCCACTCTGCCCTCTCAGTGCTGGTCCCCACTCTGTTCTCTCAGTGCCAGTCCCCACTCTGCTCTCCCTGTGCCCATCCCCACTCTGCCTTCTCAGTGCCAGTCCCCGCTCTGTCCTCTCAGTTGGCTTAAGTTTTTAGCCTGTGGTATCTGTTGAGTTCTCTAGTTAAGGCCACACAGATGGTGCCTTCCCATTGTTTGTAGCATGAAAAGCCTTCACACATCTGCTGTGACATATGTTTTCAGTGTGCTTGCAGTGTGAAGGAAAACCAGGAAAGTACAGTACATAAAGACTTAAGTCCAAGGTATTTTTGCATTATTTAACTTTCACTGCCCAAGTAATCAAATATTATGGCACGAGGTTTGTTTTCACTGAATTGAAAGGTAGTCATTAGCACATACAGAGTAAGAAAATCTGAGTCTATTTTGGTCTTTCTTTTCAAATATATATTCGCCTTCCTGTTTGACTTGTTTATGTACCTCCCTATCGAATGGTTTAGTGTGATTTCAAGTAATATTTTCCCTTTCACTGTTAGCCTATGAGACTAATCACCAGACTAATTTAGGAACTCTTCCTAGATGTGAGTTTTGTGACAGGCTCCCTTATTGGAGAACTGATCGTCTGGGATAGCCTGAACTGGACTGTGCAGGCCTGTGAACGTCACTTCTGGGATCCATCTCCACAGCTGGATACTCAACAGGAAATAAAACTCTGTCAAAAAACGAATGACATTTCTATCCATCACTTCACCTGGGATGAAGAGGTAAAAAGAAAAAAAATATATATATATATATCACTTGTATCCCTTGTCTTCCCGTGATCATCGTTTGCTCAAATGGCACCAGTAACATCTCAGTCCGCACACAGAGCCCAAGGGCATCGCTTGCTCCAGGGACAGGAAAAGCCTCAAACCATTCCATCGGTCATGAGATGAGGTCCATAATTGTTACTGGTTTTGGCATATCAAATAAAACATGGGTAGCTGCCAGGCTCTGCCTATCTATCTATCTATCTATCTATCTATCTATCTATCTATCTATCTTCTATCTATCTATCTATCTTCTATCTCTATCTACATCTATCTATCTATCTATCTATCTATCTATCTATCTATATACATATGTATATGTATTGTATGTATATATACATACATATAATACATATTATATATGTATTATAATACATGTATACATTTCATTCATATAATACATATGTATATATGAATGAAAAAATGTATTGAAAATTAATTCAGGAAAAGGTGCCTGATTCCCTCACATTAACATTCTGAAGTGAGCCACGAAGCAGATAGAAAGTCTAAGAGCTCAGAAATGTCCATTCGCCTATATGAAAAATGTATTTTTCATATATAATATATACTATAGAATAGAATATAATATGTTATATATATTACAATACCACAATATTCTACCCACCCCTCTGAGAGAGCCCCCCAAAATAGGCCCGCAGAGCCTGCTGCCGATCGTGCGATGCCAAACATAACAAAAATGTTATAACCGATCAACCAAGCCTTGCTACATGGCAGTGATAGGGTCCATGAATGTTACGGCGCCCCGAGCAAATTGATGAGCACGATCAGTGATCAGTGTCAAGTGATTACAGAATATATATTACATATATTACAGAACATATAATATATATTATATTATATTATATATTATATATATTGTATATTATACATATATATATAAAACAGAATAAGTGTACAAATCTCTCTTACTTATTTTTATTTTCAGGGGTGGAGGTTGGGCTGGACCTGGCAATAGCTCAGGGGCTGTTGTGACTTTGGGCTCAGAAGTCACTCCCAACATTGTTCAGGGGCCCATATGTGGTATTGGGGATTGAATCAGGCTGATTAAATCAAGGGATTGAATTTGCCATATGCAAGGCAAATATATTACTAAAACAGTTTCATCTCAACTTCTACTCTGAAGGTAAGGAAGGACTCTTCCACATTGCCAGTACCTGAGCCCACATTGCCAGTACCTGAGCCTGGTGATACCTCTCCCTGTTACTTTGTTTCCTCATCTTCTTCCCCCTTTTATTTTCCTTTTTTTTTCCCCTTTTTTTTTTCTTTCTTTTTAAATATACAACCCTTGTTTTAAATAGATTTATCACTGGCTAACAGTACTATAGAATTTTAGAGGTATAACTTTGCTCCTCTATCTGTTATACCTTCTTTCTGTTTCCTCTAGTAAGTACCATAGTTTTCACCAAGTCTAGGATTTAATTTGTTATTTTTTTTTGTAACTTCTTTTTGCCTTAGCTGTTTATATCCCACAGAAATAAAACCATCCAGTAATCACCATTCATGCCATTGTAGCATTTAGGATTATAGCCTTTGCGTTGATTCTAACTCCTGTTCTAACCCAGCGCGGAATCACTCCCAGCAGGCTATGGGGACCATATTGAATGCCGGGATCAAATCCTGGTCGGTCATATGCAAAGCAGTTGCCTTCCTTACCTGCTGTACTATCTCTCTGACCCTAGCACTGAATATATATCACCTGAAAGTTTTCCCCCAAAAACATAAAGTCATGGCTTTAAAAACAGTAAAAGAGCAGTCCATTGGTAGTATATATATATGTTATAGCCTCCCTATCTAGTATTCTGTCAGTGGGCATTTATATTGGATCCATGTTTTAGTTACTGTGGATAATGCTGCTGTGAACTAGGGGCATGCAAGGCAAACACCCTCCCTGCTGTGCTGTTGCTCCAGCCCTGCCCAAGACTTTCCTGAGCTTTCCTATCAATGCTTAGGGCTTGCAGGGCCAAACCCACTGGTGCTCAGGAGCCTTCAGGGCTATACCTGGCAGTGCTGGGGCAGGGATGGGGGGAAGCACATGGTGCTTGGGATTGAACAAATGTCAGCTCTATGCAAGGAAGTTTCCTACTCTATACAAGGAAGGCATCTCACAGGTCCCTATCACTGACCTCAGTAACTTAACCATGTTCTATCTTGTAGGTCATTTTGGATTCAGAAATGAAATGGGTGTTTCCTGAGCTACCTGGACTTCTGTGCTTAGTGCTTAGGTCTGGAGAATTCTCAGCTATCTATTATTTCTTCAAATATGATCTTGCTGCCTTCTCCCTTCCACCTTCTAGAATGCCTGTTATTCTTTTTACTGGAACCTGATGTTTGTCATAGGATTTATAATTCCTAAATCTTATTTTATGTCTTTTGACTATTTTGTCTCTCTCTCTCTCTCTTTTTTTTTTTTTTTTTTTTGCTTTTTTGGGTCATACCTGGCGATGCTCAAGGGTTACTCCTGGCTCTGCACTCAGGAATTACTCCTGGAAGTGCTCAGGGGTTGATACAGGATGCCAGGGACCGAACCTTGGTTGGCCACGTGCAAGACAAATGCCCTATCCGCTGTGCTGTCGCTCCGGCCCCTTTTCTGTCATATTTATCTTTGAGATACTTTGTAAGACTGAGTATGTTTATCATCCTTCCCACATTAGGCTAAATTTCACTCTATGTGCTCCTTGTGGGGGAGAGGTGGTGGCATACCCAGAGGTTCTTGGGGGCACATGCAGTGTCAGAGATTGTACTCAGGCCTCCCACAGTCAAAGCATGTGCTCTACCTGCCGCTCTCTCCAGCCCCTCCGTGCCTTCTTGTTCACCATCTCTGTTTGGAATCTCAAAGTATCTTCAGTCTCTGGTGAAGTGCTCTGGTGCTACTATAGTTTTTGCCTTTGTTATCTTGAACATGCTCTCTGTTTTTGAGTCTTCTTTACCTACGTTTCATAGTAATGTGTGGCTAAATTTTGTCCTGTTTTATCCTCCAAACATTTGATCTCTGGAAACTCATTTTCTTTAAGAAATTCCATCTCGTTTTTACAGTCACTGCTTGCTGAATATTTCTGTTTACACATTTGGGTTAGCTTCTCTTGTTTTCCTGTAGGTGGTGCTTGTGGCTTAGAATTGAAGCTGTGTGGATGTTAGGGGAGGGTGAGGGGCAGGGGTTGAGCCAGGCCATGTTGCTAGTTGCTTGTGAGGGGTAGTTTAGAGCCTGGTTTCTTAAACTGTCAGTTGACTCCCATATGGGGTTGCATAATTGAATGTGGAGGTTGTTTTCAGTTATTTTTTAAAACACTTCATTGTCAGGGCATGCCTAATTCACATGGCTGGGGTACATAAAGTATCTTGGGTGGAGAGGGGTCACAGTGGGAAAGTTTAAGAAGTTTTAGAAGCCCTGGCTTAGAGGAGAGAAAGCTGCAGGCTTCTTCTCCTCTGGGGCCATCCCTGACCCCTCTTGCTCTGATTTTTATTTTCTTTTGGGGTCACACCTGACGATGTTCAGGGGTTACTCCTCACTCTGCACTCAGGAATTACTCCTAGTGGTGCTCGGGGGGACCATATGGGATTGAAACCTGGTTGGCCACATGCAGGTAAGTGTCATACCTGCTGTACTATCGCTTTGGCTCTGGTGCTCTTTGTCTTGTTCTTGAGCTGGAACACTGACTTAGTCAGTTCCTTGAGGAAGATTGGGGAGGCTATTCAGGCTGTCTATCTGCCTTTGTCTTAGACATTGTGAAGTCTTGGAGGTATATTTGCATTTAGTTACAGTAGGTCTTTGGGTTTGTAGTTATGTTTGTAGCCTTTTCACCATCCTCGTGAAACGGGGAGGCAGTAGAGAGGAAGTTTCTGAAGGGGCAGCATGATGGGTACCTGTTAAGAATGAATGATCTGAAGATGACTATTAGCAAAGGTTTTAGTAATATAGAAAATAAGTTTGGAAGCCATGTGGTGAACCAGGGTATAGAGCGATATCATCTTGATTCAAGTATTTACATCATGTCTTGTTTCTTGGTGTGGTCCAAAAACCTTGCTGCTGTTTTGTTTTTTGTGTGACATAAACTAGGGCTTGGGGGCCACAAGCAGTGATGCTCAAGGTTTATCCTACGTTCAGGGCCCTTATATGTGCTGGGTACTGAGATGGGATCAACTACCTGCAGGGGAAGCCTCTTAACCCTCCCCCAATACTATTTTCTCCAGCCCATTGTGAGTGACTTGCATGTTTGTTTGAACTGTAAGTTATTGTGGGAAACAGCAGCACTTGCTTATCCTTCCTCACTGAAATGTGAGACTAAAGGGAGAATATTTGCCGAAAAGGCTAGAGAGAAAGTACAGCGGGTAGGACACTTGCTTTGCAGGCAGCCAGTCTGGGTTTGATCTCTAAAACCCATAAGGTCCACAGAGCCAGGAGTAAGCCATGAGCATTGGCTGGTGTGGTCCAAAAAAAAAACAAAAGAAAAAAATTCCCCAAAAAAATTAAAGTTGCCTTAGTAAAAGGTTATTTCTGGGGGGCTGTAGCTAGAATTAAGTGGATGAGCTGCTGCTTGCATGTAGCCAATTTGGGTTTGATCCCTGGCATCACATACAATCCCCTAAGTACTACCAGGAGTGTTTTTTTTGAGCACAGAGCCAAGGGTAAGCCCTAGGCACCTGAGATATGGCCCCAAATCCTTCTCTCCCCCCCATTAAAAATGTTACTTTCTAAACTGCTCAGCTATGAGGAGATAAAATCTTGGGTTTGCTGCAACGAGGATGGAATTTGAGAGTGTCATGCTAAGTGAAGTGAGTCAGAAAGAAAAAAGACAAACATCAGATGATTTCACTGATAGGTGGAGTCTAAGGAATCAAAGCAGAGGGTTAGACAGTCCCCAGTGGAAGCAACTCTGAGATGTGGTAATAGAGCAGAGCTCTGGACACTGAGGGCGGGGATCACCTTACAATAACAGGGGATCCTGGCACTCTGGCAAGCTTAGTGCAGCAGCACTGCAGGTATGACAGCAATACTAGTAGAAGTACAAAGTCGTTATTCCTAACGCACCTCGTTTGACAAACATACTATTGTGAGGCAGGTGTAGCTTGGTAGTATATGTCTGAGGCTCTGGGATTGATCCTTGGCACTGCAAGAACAGCAGAAAAAAATTTTGAAGCCTTATGATAGTACCACTTTAGCACGTTTTTCTGCCCTTTGTAAGTCTCTTAACTACTAAACTGTGCAGTGTCAGTAATATTGCTTGCTTACACTTTCTTTTTTGGGGCTATGTGTGGGAGTACACGTGATGGTGCTCCGATCTTATAGGAGTAAGATCTGATCTTATAGGAGTAAGATCTTACAGTGGTGCTCCATTCTTAGAGGCTCTGCATTCATGGATTATTCCTGGAAGTGCTCAGGGGATCATAGAAGATGTTGGGGATTGAGCCTGGGTTGACTGTGTTCAAGGCAAATGCTCTCTCTGCTGTATTGTCATTATGGTCCCTGGCTTACATTTTCTGAGCAAAAAAAACGCTACTTTTCCAAGGATATGGTATTCTGCGATATATCCTTGGAAAAGTAATGATCAAATGATCATGGTATTCTGTGAGTGAAAACCTAGGCCACCAGTTGCAGTGGCTTGCTCTAGCTGTTGTGCTGTAGTGAGGAAGGATAATACATTAGTTCCTCTGGGTCAGATGCAGAGCATTTTTCTGCATGTGATTATAGCCTTCGACATTGCAGATGCTCTGAGGTCTTGGTGCTTTGGTATTCCTGGACTTCATGGCAAGTCCAGTAATATGGCCTGATAGATGGCCGAGAATTTGGACAGTGACTTTCTACTGTCACTCAGAGGTGGGAGATCCATCATCCTAGCCATGGCAAGTACAGGTCTCACAGCTGCTTCTGAATTTCCCCAGAATGTGTTTGCTGCTGTTGGACCGGGGTCTGTACGTGTATAACCTTCCAATGAAACGTGTGATTGCCTGCCAGAAAACTGCACATGACTCCAGCGTCCTGCACGTTGCCAGGCTGCCCAACAGGTAGTGTCCCATTGAGGCCGCAACAGAGGGGAGAGATGTGGGATCCCTGGGCGCGCTTTCTCTAGTGGATGCTCACTCAACTTGTGGCCTGACCAGCTTCTCTCCTCTGAAAATGAAAAACACTCCGGTGGTTTTCTCTAACAGAAAACACTGTGGTTTGGGATCCAGAACTTAAAAGGAACTGTGCTTGAATGAATTATGTTGTTTTATAAGAAGAGATAGCTTAAGGGCCCTGGGAATGGGGCTAGTGATAGAAGGAAAGCTATCTTAAAAACTGAAAAGAAAAGTTTGGGGTATAGTAAAAATATTGTCTTGATTTTGATAATGGTTTCCTAAGTGTTATCTTCATCAGAAATAAAACAGAGTTGCAGGGGCCAGAGCGATAATACAGCAGGTTGGGCACTTGCCTTGCACATAACCAATCCAGGTTCGATCCCTGGTATCCCATATGGTCACTGCCAGGTGTGATTCCTGAGTGCAGAGCCAGGAGTAAGCCTTGAGTACTGCCGGGTATGGCCCCAAAAATAAGAATTGCACATTTTAGACAGGTATAGCATATTAGATAGAAATATCTAAGGGGCCAGAGTGATAGCACAGCGGGTAGGCCTTTCACACCGACCGGGTTTGATCTTTTGGCATCCCATGCGGTCCCCTGGGAACCACCAGGAGTAATTCCTGAGTGCAGATCCAGGAATAACCACTGAGTGTCGCCAGGTGTGACCCAAAAACCAAAAAACAAACAAACAAACAAAAAAAAAAGAGCTCATAATTAAATACAGGCAAAAAAATGCACATGATGGCTTCCAAGTGTATGTAGTGCAACCCACAATGTGTAGGAGAAGGAAGGGAGAGAGAGGGAGAAAGAAAAGAGATAAAGAACCTGCCATTTAGGCAGGCTATGGGAGGAGAGAGGGAATTGGGGACATTGGTGGAGGGCAGGGTGCTGGAACACTATGTGACCGAAACCTCCAAACATGAACAACGTTGTAATTGTATATCTCACGGTGGTATAATAAAATCTTTAATAAAAAAAAGAGCTCATAGCAGAATATTTCAATATATAAACTTTATAAATAGTTCAGGGGTTCCTCTGAAGCAGTGTTCAGAAGGCTCTGGGCACTATGGGCATGAAGGGAGACTCAGTGTGCAGGCCTGGCATCGTGGGACTACTTGGCCCAGAAGTACTAGGCAGGGAAGGGAGGCGTGTACCAGGGTTAAATTGGGGCCTCATACATGCCAGGCATTATCTCAAACCTGCATTATCTCCCCATTCTTCTAAAAAACCTTTTTTTTTCCTCTGTTGGTTTTGGACCACACCCAGTAAAGAAAAAACTTACTTTTAAACAATTTTAAAAGGGTAAGAAACACTTGCACACTTAGTATGTGCTAATTTTTTTTCTTATGCTTTCCATAACCTCACCTTTTTGTTGGCTCAGGCTACTAAGTGAGGTCATTCCTCTTAAGGCTAATTTGGCTGCTGAATTAATAAAGATGAAATGCTGTGAAGGGAATAGTGTTTTCTGTGCAGGCTCCTTGGAGAAACAGAGGTTCCCTGGAAAGAGAGAGGTGGGTGGGACCTCCTTGGACTATTGGAAAATGTGCTAATTCATACCATGTTTTCCAGAGTGAACTTTTTTTTTTTGCTTTTATGGGTCACACCCGGCAATGCTCAGGGGTTTCTCCTGGCTCTGCACTCAGGAATCACTCCTGGTGATGCTCAGGGGAACCACTTGGGATGCCGGGAATTGAACCCTGGCCGGCATGGGCCGGCCACGTGCAAGGCAAATGCCCTACCCGCTGGACCATCGCTCCGGCCCCCAGAGTGCACTTTTAAAGAGGGCAACATTTGGGCCAATCTTAACACCACATAACAAGGGCCTTCCCTAAAGGGTGCTTTTCATTGCAAAGCCGTGTTAGATTGTTTTATTGTCTCCTGCTAAGTGCCGTGTAGAGCATCTGCGGCCTTCACTGGAGTGCAGCTTCAGCCTCTCTCTGTCCTGACAGGCAGTTGATCTCCTGCTCAGAAGATGGCAGTGTGCGCATTTGGGAGTTACTGAGAGAAGCAGCAGCTTGCCGCTGAACCCGTACCAACAGGTGTGTCTTTCTCTCCAACACATCTCATGTGGAATACATTATTTTTTAACCACAAAAATAATATCCATCATGATCCGAGGATGCATTGCTTAAGTCAAGCATGTGGTAATTGGGATCTAGTATTCATAGCTTTTGATTGAGAAAGGAAAACTGATTTTCTGGTAATCTGATTGATGTAATGATAAAATGATTGGTTCATATTGTCTCTAATTCTCTTGACATACAAATAGAATTTGTCTTGTGACATCAAATGCCATCAAGAAAGAAAGTCTTAAAAAAAGGAACTCTTTCCTAGAACTTGAGGCGTTAATAATATTAAAAACAGTTTAAGAAAAAGAAAAATCTCATTTAAGTTATGATCTCCTAAGCTCTGGTGTGGGAAACAGCACCCTGGTTGATTAGCAGCCTTTGGGTAAGAAATTAGATGCTGATACCTTGGAAGATGTTTCTCCTGGTTACCTAATGTTATATGGTGTTTTTTGGGACTTTTTAAAAACTTTTGTTAATAGAGCTGAATTGTATCCTTGTTTTGGACACTGCTATTAAGACCTTTCATTTTTTTTTGTTCCCTATTTATAGCTTTTATATCATATTAATGTACCTTCAACCAGTGGGTAGAAGGACAGGTTAAAAAAAAAAGGATGAACATAATGTGGAAAGCCAAAAGATGAAATAACCTATTAGCCCCCAACCTAGAGGGTGGGGAGCATAGTATAGGAAGTAGGGCGCTTGCCTGCACACAGTTGACTTGGATTTGATTCCCCACTAGCATTGCCAGATGAACCTTCTGTTCCCCTCACCCCCAAAAAACATAGTACTTACCAGTATCTCCCTAGCCCTTGACTAAAATAGGGGCAGGACTTCTTTGTGTTTCAATTTTTTTTCTGAGTTCATATTATTATAAGAAGTAAAGCTTAGAAAGGACTAATTTTTCTCCAGGATTTTTTTAACATGTGGGATTTGGAAGAGTAAATAAACAAGCCAGCCAACCTGTTAAAAAGCAAGAAAATGCTACTTCATGTTCACTGGTGCTTCTCGGAGATTTGATTGGACACTCGTCTTCTGTGGAGGTATTGTTCTTAACAGGCATATAGCTGTCAGGGAACTCCTAATTCTGTTTACACTCTTGACTCAGTTGCTCTCATAAAGGCACATCCTATCCCATGCTTATAATTAGCATAACCCTGATAAGAGATGTACAGCCAGAGAGAGATTATGTGGAGTGATAGTAAGGAATGCTTCTGCTTTAATAAAAAAAAAAAGGCTTCATGACCATTTTCAAGATGAAATAGGTGACAATAAGGCAATGTGAATAGTGTTGATTAGATATAACTACTAAAAAGGTGCATGGAGGGTTGTGGTTATTTGTGGAGACTTAAAGTGAGAGTTTTCCTTCCTTTGAAAAATTAGCTTCAGCAAACCCCATTGTCTTTGGTGGCTGTTGTGCACATATGAAAATATTAGTTGAGAATTACAGATGCATACAATTCTATCTTATGGAAAATGCAAATGCATTAATATTTTCTATAGGCACCATTACCTTAACAGAGGAATATGATCTGTCAAGAATTACGATCTGTGACACTATGAACAGGGTCACATACAAGTAATGTCTTAAAATTGTTTTCCTTGGGGCTGAAGAGATAGTATAGCAGGAAAAGTGCTTGCTTGCCTTGTACTGAGCCACTCTGGCTTTGATACCCACCACAAGTAATCTGAAAATTACAGATTGAAGTACACTTATGCTTAGGAACTGCAGTGTCACACTTAGAATCCTTAAATCTGTGTCCTATTTTTTTTCTCCTGCCTCAGCTGCTCATGGCAAACCCATGGGTAGTACACAGTGGATACTTAGAACAGAAGACTTGAGCATCATGTAGACCAGCATAGAATTGTCCCCAAAGCTCCCTGATGCTGGTATAATGTCTTAGCCCAGTCTGAGGAGGATTTTTTTGTTTAGCTTGATGAGCTACCGTATTAAGTTCTTTTTTGAGTGGTGGGCATGGAATTAGGCAGTTAGGAAAGCAAAGATTAGAGCTACGTGGTGGCAAGGGAGCAGGTTGTTAAACTGGAGCTTTAGGGACTCTAACAGCAAAAAAGAGGAAGAAGCTAGTAAAGGTTTTTAAATGGCAGAGGTAACTGAATTTTAACTGGATAGTTTCATAAACATCAAAATCAGGAATTTTCTAGTTCCTTGCATTGCATTCTCTCCCATATTTCCTCCCTTTACCTTTTCCATGCTTCCACTTGGAAGTATTCATCTGCCTTCTCATTAGTACTCTGTTGCCCTATTTCTAATTCCAGCACTGGGAATGGCCTTTTTACTGGAGACCTGTATGTGTGTTTTTTTAGGCAATTTCTCCAGAAATTTCAGTTGTTACTAATCTAGCTCCCCCCTTTTTGCTAACTCATAGTATGCAAAGATTAGTACCCTGGTTGTACAATTTTTGTATAATACTTGATACTGTCAAAATATGATTTGGTTTTCACACTGAATTAGAACCTTTTTAGGGGTGAGGGTTATATGGATGACAATAAATACTTATGGGTTGATGAGAAAGGAAGTTCATACTTCTTTGGGGCCAGTTATCCAGAAATAATGATGCAAGTATAAATAAGGAAGGACCTCTGAAAACTAGGGAGATGTTACCCCATCTTCCACTGGTGGTGGTGGCACAAAACCTTTTGAACAATTAGATTATGGAAAATTAGAACCACATTAGTACTTCTATAATATTAAGTATTTGTGACTATTACTAATACATAAAGATAAAATTTCTCATGAAAATGATTAACAAAGTTTTACATTCAGATCTAAGGCTTTTCCCCTAAGTACATATCTTGTATATTGCTAATCTGTTAATGTATTTTCCCCATGATTCATCATTTTTTCTTTTAGATGTTTCTCTACTTTGAAGATCATGGACTAGTGACATGCTCTGCTGATCATCTCATTATTTTGTGGAAAAATGGGGAACGAGAATCTGGGCTGCGCAGTCTAAAATTATTTCAAAAATTAGAGGAGAATGGTGACTTATATCTTGCTGCCTAGGTTAAGAAATTGGAACTGCCTATGCATGAACTGTGAACATTAAAAGTAGGGTAGTACTTTGAAAACCATTAACATTAATATATTTGTCATACATTTTCTTGACATGCCATAAAATTCTATTTGTTTGAATTTTTCTTTTTTTGTGGACCTGTAAGCCAGCATTATGTGACCTCTCAAGTATTAGTATATTTACCAAAGAACACATGAATTTTTCACATGACAGATATGTTATAGAATTAAATTATGGCCTAGTAGCTTTATAATTATTTTTATGCTTTAAAGACTTTAATGAGACTTCCCACTTTAATGTAGAACCTCTCGTTACATTGGCATAATTTTGTTACCTGTAATTAAATTCATATTGATAAACTGGTGACAATTTTATAACATAGATTGAACCTAGAGCCTCACTGAACAACAGGCAGGAGATCGATTAGCTTGAATTTGCATATTGAGATCACGAGTAGACTGATCTGTAGGAAATGAAATTTGCATAGTAACTACTTTGTGGTAAGTGCTGACTTGAGCTTCTGAACCTACCACTGTAGGGAAATGGAAGTGCTAAATTTAGTCACTGGAAACTTTAGACTGTTTACCCACGAACCATAACATTTTAGTATAACTTGTTTAAATTAATTTTAATTTTTGTTAGTAGGTAATATTGTTTTGATAGGTGCTAGATGGCTAAAGAGAGAGGATGCTGCCAGAAGTGCCCAAATTCTCCATCACCACTGACTCAAATAGGAAAGATTTTACTTGTATAGTTTCTTGCAGTTACCACTGACTTGTAACATAGAGCAGTTTTTCCTTTTTGATACTAAAGAATAAAAAATTTAAAAACGGTGAATTTAATTGTGGAGTATTCATAAATGTGTCAGAGAACTCAACACTTCAGATTTATTTGTTGATCACACACAAACTGAATGAAAACTCATTTTTTACTAATTTTACCTTCATTAGCTACTTCCAAAGCTATCTACAAAGACTGTAATCTGAGCTAGACCAATGCCATAATGTCATGAGGGAACTGAAGCCTGGAATGATAAAGAAATACAAGACCATTACGTTCCTTTCCAAGGAAAGCCAAAAGCCAAATTATGCCATAATTTTAATTCACAATGAAAATAGCTTTGTAGGTACAATCCCTAACAAAATATGCCATTATTCAAGAAAACAGGACAATTCTAAAATTTGTATGGAGCCACAAAAAGAGCCTGAATAGCCTTATGAGGAAAGAAGAGACATTTATATCCCTTACCTTCAGAAATGTATTAAAAAGCAGCATTTAAAGTATGAATTGGAACTGGCACTTAGAACAGGAATATAAGAGTGAAATTGCTTAAGCTTTTTTCCATCTGTGACTCCAAGTATATAAAGTGTGTAAAGAAATGAAATATTTACTGATGATAAATCACAAATTTGTTTTAAAACAAAGTTTTTGCAACCCTCCATGGGATTGTGAACTAGGTACTAGAGCACTCTAAAAAACAGATCCATATATCTATTTTCTATGGGCATCTAACCTAGGATAAATGAGCTAACATCAAACTGAACAGCCAAATGCAAAACAAATGGATTGAAAACTTGGCTGTCGGAACTAAAGCCATAAAATACATATAAGAAAACAGTCAATAAACAAGTGGTACTTCATCAAATTAAACATGAAACTACCATGAAGTCAAAAAGATGACCAATTTGTAGAAGACAACAACACATCTTAAACATGAGGATGTATATCTCAAGGAACTCACAATGAAAAAGAAACCCAATAATAGAACAAAAGCTAAAAGACTTGAATACAATTTTTCTAAGGAAAATATGAAGATTGCCCACTGACACGTGAAACAATGTTCAACATGTGTAACAGGGAAATGCAAATCAGCTCCACAATAAGTGAGAATGGCCTGTTCAGATAATAGGTACAAGAGTGTTGGGAAGGATGTGGAGCAAAAAACTTAGATCAGTAGTTGGTGGGAAAGTAAAATGGTGTAGCCTTTATGGGCAGTATAAATATTCCTTGAAAAAGATACCTTGCCCATGGGATCCAGCAATATCACATGTAGGCATTTTTTTGAAGGACATGAATACATTAAAGACTGTTTGAAGTCTTGTCTTCATGGCATCATTACTCACAATAACCAGAACATGGAATCACCCAAACTGCTCATTAGATGACTAGGTAAGGATGTTGTGTTGGTGGGGCCAGAGCCATAGTACAGCAGGTAGGATGTTTCCCTTGCATGTGGCTGACCTGGGTTCAATCCCTGGCACTCCTGTCAGAAGTGATTCCTCAGTGCAGAGCCAGGAGTAAGCCCTGAGCACAAACAAAAACTGATGGGGGAGCCACAAGAGGTTCCAGTGGCTCAATCTGCTATTGCTTCCCAAGGATGAGGCTGCAGTTCCTATCCTGGTGCTTCCTGCATGTGCACAAAACAGTCCTGGCACCACCACAAGCAATTTCCAGCCAGAGTCAGGTTTGACTCTAAACTACACAACTAAAGGTATGACCTGTTGATGCTGGGTCAATATTGTACAAAAAAATATGTACAATACTGGTCACCACATCAACACAAGGGAGTGTCAATGCAACTGTGGCTTGTAGACATAGTGGTATTTAACTCCAAAGATAAGCAGATTGGAAAAATCAGTAAATCATTCTGATCATTCTGGTTCAGATAATTTTTTTTTTTTTTTTTTGGCTTTTTGGGTCACACCCAGCAATGCTCAGCAGTTACTCCTGGCTTTTTGCTCAGAAATTACTCTTGGCGGTTCTCAGGGGATCATATGGGATCCTGGGGATCGAACCTGGGTTGGCTGCATGAAGGCAAATGCCCTACCCGCTGTGCTATTGCTCTGCCCCCCTCAGATAATAATGTTTTATAACCAACTTCTTTGGGGTAAGCTGTATTAAAAATGCATCTTCTTTCTGTATTGGTGTTGTGTTTTCTGAAACCGACAAGGCTCCCTCTTGACAGAATGTGTTAATAAACATTTCCATGTAAAAGGTAATTACAGTGAATGCCATCTGATAGACATTCCATCAGAAAGTAATTTATAAGAAGTTGATTATTTGGAAGACTGCACTATCAGTTAGTGACTGAGTAGATTCTGCCATAGCAGTGTACACGATAAACAGTACGGATGAACTAAAACTTTAGTATCTGTTCATATTAAATAATTTAACATTTACATAAAAATGAAATTAATATCAAATAACATGAAGAGGTAATGTACATATAAGAGAATGTTAGACATTTAATAAATGTTACTTACCAAATGGAACTGAAAGTGACAGTGAAAGACTATTCATGCTTCAAGTAAACTTCTGAAACCTAGGAAAATTATTGAGGTCCTTAAGATGGGATTCTGGCATTCTGATTTTAATGTGTTCTGAAAAAAGTGTGACTCATGAAATGAAAGACACTAAACCAAAACTTTGAAATTATGAAAAATTTAGGCCAAAGAGGAAAAATAAAAACAGCTGTTGGGAATGAAAAATGGCTGTAGGAATTTAGTTACAAGTACATCACAAAAACATTTTCATCACATTTATATAATGCAACAATGCAATACAAAGCTCACTGCTGCCTGACTGAGCAAGTTCTCATCTGACAAAAATAATTTAAATACATTTCTTTGCATGGAATTATATGTTTCCCCCTTTTTAGGTACAAAAACATAGAAAAAAACATTGGCACATTATGTAGTGATAGTTATTGTTTTTTGCTCCATGTATTAGATCTAGTGTTCTGCATTCCTTTTTTTTTCTGAAAAAAGTAACTATTCAGTTGTCCCCTTCTCAAAATGCAATATGGTATACAGAGCATTTGAAAAAAAATAAACCAAAGATAAGGTTTACTGAGTTTCTAATATTTATAGTACATGGAGAAGAGCTGATTGGTCCAAGAGAAAGTAAAATCTAAAATTTGACTTTATGTAGATCACAGAAAGTTGTGAAAAGAGCTGTATAAAAATATGCACTTGTGCTTTAGAAGCTTTTAGCATACAATTAATAGCTTAAAATAGTATTTAACTGCTTTTCCATATACCTGTTTTCTAATAATATTTACACATCTTCTATGTTTTTTACATCATTAAAAGAAATTGGCATGATCTCAAATATAGGTAAGTAAAAACATATGAACCTTCCCTTATCCCCTTCCCCAAATAGTACATACAGATGACATGGCACAGCATACCTATGGAATTATACCCAGAAAATTTAGATTGCATTAATACAAACTTTAAACCGCAAATCTATATAAATTTTGTAAAAAAGCTTTTCCAAGGGCATTCAGATTTAATGGCTTTAATACTACAGTGTCTTCTGACAGCCTCTAAATCAAAAAAGGGAATTTATAGGTTCCTCCCCAAACAAATTGTCACTTCCCGTCATGATGGCTTTCTGAAGGAAAGAACCCCACCTACGCAGGCTATTTACTCCAGTGTAGAGAGGGCACTCACCAGGTCAAGACTGTTAACTCCGGTGTCACACCATCACCCAAAATAACTATTAGCCATGGAGGGTCTGATGCTAATTTATCAATAAGTTGGCCCTAGTTTTGTTTATTTCATGTAGTTTTGAATCTTTGCTATTCTTATGACTCCTTCAGACCAATAAACTTATGGAAATTAGTCAAGCTACACAGTGGTGGTGACTTGTATAATAAGAGATGAGCTGTACACTAGCTAAGCTATTTGGTTATCCTCCAGAGATGGGCTCAGATCCCAAGTCTTTGCTGCTTGTGTCCTGTTATGGTAAACCCGCATCAAAGATGGATGAGAGCACACAAAAATAACAGCAGTGCACAGGAGTTTGCTGTGTGTTTGTTCTGTCACTGAGTGTTCAAAATGATCTATTTTTCTTTATGGAACATCACTTTCTAAAAATGAAATTTGGGAACTTGAATGACTCAAGGTCAAATAATAGACATTAACTTCCTAGCCTATATCATCATTTTAATTCTAAAGGAAAGCCTCTTATTTCTACTACTCTGATTCTCAGTGCCCTTTGTAGATCAAGAGGTCCCCTTTTCTGCCTTGGCATTAGTTATCAGATGGAAGCCTCAGGCTCTTGCATTTCAGGTCATCCAATGTCTTCCAGTGTTTGTAATTATCAGCCAAATGTTGCATAAGGGCAGGCAGATGTGCAAAGGCTGCAAAAACATAAAAGAACCATGTTAGGAACAAATTCTTACAAAGATGAGAAGATCTTAATCACTAAACTTAAGCACCATTCAAAGACAGAAATGAAAAGATATTTCATGCTTATGAATTGGAAAAATTAACATTATTAAAATAGCTAATATTGCCTAAGTAAGCATACAATGCAATCTCATCAAAATATCAGTGGTGTTCTTTACAGAAACAGAACAAAATAATGATGCCAAAACAATGCTAGCCAAATAATGAAAACAAAACAAAACTAGCCAGAGAGAAAAAAAAATGCTGAGGGAAAAAAGGAAAATGGAAATAATAACGCTCTACTTCAAACTATACTACAAAGCAATAGAAATCAAACCAGTGTGGTGTTAGATAAAAAAAAATCAGTCCATCAATCAAACAAATGAGAGCCCAGAAATAGCCAACACATAATTTATGACAAAGGAGCCAAGAATATACAATGGAGGAGCAAGAACAGCCTCTTCGATAAGTAGTTTTGAAAAAAAAATAGGACATCCAAATGTAAGAGAATAAAATTAGATTTGCAACAGCTCACAAAAAAATTTAAATGGGTTAAGGACTATAATTCAGAGAATAAAGCATGGGCAATATGCTTCAATATCAGCCATAGAGATGCTTTTGAGAAACTGATTCTAGCTGCAAGGGAAAGGAGGAAAAATAAACTTGAACTACGTCAAACCTAGAATGCTTCTGCCTGACAGAAAGAAATTCATCAGAATGAAGGTAATTACTGAATGGGAGAATATACTTGCATATTCTATATCTTACAAGAGTTTATCAAAGATCTATATACCAAGATTTCATGAAATTCAACAAGATTAAAAACAATTTAAACAGGCACCGACAATATTGAGTAAACAGTTCTCCAAAATGGCATAGAAATGGATAATAGGCACATAATATGAAGTTCATTTTCTGTATTTTAAAGGCAATGCAAATCAAAACAATGCTTATCAAATCACACCTAGTGTGAATTACCAGATGCACCGAAACAAATAGCAAAAGTTGCGGACATTGTAAAGAGGGAAGTGTTCCATCATACCCTGTAACTAGTACCGTCACTCCAAAGTTTTATGGAGAATCTTCAAAAAAAAAATAGAAATTTGGTAGGATTCTGCAATCCTACCTCTGAGTATTTAACTGAAGAATGAAACAGAAATACCTCTCTTTATGAAACATCATTGACAAAGGAGAGTGGGAAACTACATGAGTAGCTGTAAAAGATGACAGGATAAAGAAGATGAAGTATAGTGCTAAGGATATGACTTGGTAGCAGATATACTGCCCTGGGTTCAGTTCTTAGAACCATCAAAAATATGTCAAAGGATGTGGCATGTATACATGATGGAATTTTACTTGGCTATATACAAATAGGAAAATAAGCACAATGTATAAATGAAATACTGCCACTCACAATAATATGGACTGATCTAGAGGATATTATACTTAGCAAAGTTAAGCATACAGAAGAATAAAACACTATGATTTCACTCATGGATGGAACATAAACACAAAAATGGTCTAAATAAAAGAAAAAATTTAGACTAAATTAGAGGTTACCAGTAGGAAAGTGGGAGTAGGTGAATCAGCTAAAGGGGATAGTCAATTATATGGTGGAGGAAATCCAAAATTCCAAACAGGACTGGACCACCGTCTCCTTTGTGCAAAATTCTACTTCACTCAACAGGGAGAAAAGGCTGCAAAGTTTAAGAAGAGAACTCCCAGACGACCACCAACTGGGAACTCTTTGGCACGGGTTGTGGCAACATGGGAAGATACCATCATTGATGACATTGATGAAGAATACAACCGACTGGTTCAGTACCTCCATGATTGTGTGAAGAATGCCGAGAGAGAAAAGCCACAAAAGGACGCCTGTCTTCAAAAACTCTCGAGCTCATTCGCCAATGTAGCAAGGCGCGAACCTCAGGCGACCAAATGCTAACATCCAAGCTCGCAAAGCAGTGCAGAGAAGCGATAAAAGAAGACCTCAAAGAGAGAAGTGCAGAAATACTGGAAGATGCAGCAGAAGCCAGAAAAAGCATTCGCAATGCCCACCTGTCCTTTGCCAACTATAAGATCAAGATGACTGCCCTCCTACGCCCTGATGGATCTATCACATCTTCCAGAAAGGCAATGGAGAAGATTATCCATGACATCTACTCAGATCTCTTTGATAGCCAGGTCCACCTGCCCACATACCAAATTCCACAGGATGGATATGTTGTTCCCAACGTTCTCCCTTCTGAAATACGACATGCCATTTTGTTGGTAAAGAAAGGAACAGCACCAGACCCAGACAAAGTCAGACCCAAACACCTGAAGAATCTGCCGTCAGTACTCATCAATACACTGGCTCGGCTCTTCACACGCTACCTGTCCGAATGCAAGATGCCCTCCCAATGGAAAACCAGCAGGACAGTTCTACTGTTCAAGAAGGGAGACATTCACGACATCGGCAACTATCGCCCCATCTGCCTGTTGTCCATCATGTACAAGCTGTTTACTCGAGTCATCCTGAACAGGATTGGCAGAACATTAGATGAAGGACAACCATGCGAGCAAGATGGCTTCAGAAAAGGATTCAACACAATCGACCATATCCACATGGTAACCAAGCTCATTGAGGTTTGTAGGGTGTTCAAGATGCCGCTCTCTCTCACATTCATTGATTTAAAGAAAGCCTTTGATTCTGTGGAGACCAAAGCAGTTATCGAAGCCCTAGCCAAACAGGATGTTCAAACCCAATACATCAAGATCCTTCATGAGCTCTATTACGGATTCACCACTAGGATCTCACCATTCTACAAGGATTGATGTCAAAAGAGGGGTTCGGCAGGGTGATACCATTTCACCAAAACTCTTCAGCGCCACCCTCGAGAACATCATGCGACAATTAGAATGGGAAGGAATGGGGGTGAGTGAAGATAGACGGTCGGCAACTACACCACCTCCACTTCGCTGATGATATCGTTCTAATACCACCAAACATTAGCCAAGTGGCACAAATGCTGGCTGACTTTTACCAAGAATGTGGAAAGATAGATCTACAGCTAAACCTCAACAAAACTATGTTCATGAAAAATTAACTAGTTCCAGAGGCCCCAGTCACTCTCAATGGAACAAACATCTCTGAATGCAGCAGTTATGTGTACCTAAGTTGAGAAGTCAACATGATGAATGACCTAAAACCTGACCTACACAGGAGGAAGAGAGCGGCATGGATTGGCTTCAAAAGCATTGAAGAATTAGCGAAAAGACAAAGAACCTCTGTCTCCAGGCACATCTCTTTGAGTCTACCATTCTCCCTGCATTAACATACGCTGCAGAGACCTGGGCCCTATGAAAGCAGGATGAGAATGCTATTCAGGTCTCTCAAAGGGGAATCCAAAGAGCTATGCTTGGAATATCATGCCTCACTCAAGTGAGAGAAGGAATCCGGAGTTCTGACCTCTGTCGCTGTTCCAGAGTTAGGAACACTGTCTCATTTGTCAAGGCATCGAAAATCAGATGGGCTGGACATGTAATGCGATTTGGAGATGACCGCTGGACTAGAGCCGTTACCAACTGGATCCCACAGGACGTCAAAAGATCATGTGGCCGCCCACCAACGAGATGGTCAGACTTCTTCGTCAAGACCATGAACGAACGGTTCCGAGGCTCTCCGTATTCCTGAAACAACCAGATGCCATTGGGCTACACTGGCACATGATAGGGTCAAATGGAAATGTTACTGGTGCCCGCTCGAGGAAATTGATGAACAATGGGGTGGCTAGTGATCTAGTGATCTAGTGATGGTGGAGGACAGAATTGGGCTTTTATTGGTGAACTTAATGTAGTATATAAATTATTTATAATGATGCCTATTGTTACATGCTGTCATGTTACCTCAGTGCAAAATAACAGGGGAAAAGCTGTTTAATTAAAAGCATAACACTCATAATGCTGGGGTGTAGGGACAATTTGGGTCTGAAGTGGAGACGGTAACTCGACAATAAACCTTAGGGTGCAGGTGACCACACAAGCATGGTAAGATATTCAACAGCTTCTGAAATACAAAAAGTCCTTTTCATTTAAAATGAAAAAGCTGTCTCAATGACCTTATCACAACAACCTCTAATATATTCTGTGTTCCCTTGAGTTTCCACCAATGGCAAGATTATATTCATGACATTTTTCAAAGAAATAGACAAAACACAGCTGAAATTCATATGGAACTATAAACCCCATGAATCTAAAGCAATCTTTGGGAAAAAGAAGATGGGAGACATCACCTTCCTCAACTTCAGACTACTAAAAAGTGGTAGTAATAAAAACAGCATGGTATTGGAATACAGAAAGACCCAGAGATCAGTGTGAAACAGTTGAATATCATGACATAGACCCTCAAATATATGACCACCTAATCTTTGATAAAGGAGCAAGTAATATGAAGTGGAGCAAGAAAGATCTTCAACAACTGGTGCTGGGAAAGTTTGACAGCTACATGCAAAAAACTGAACTCAGACCTCTTTCTAGAACCAGGCACAAATCAGATCAAAATGGATTAAAGATCTTAATCTCAGACTTGAATCTTTAAGTTATTTAGGAGGAAAATGTGACAGAACCCTCCACAACATTGAAGCTAAAGGAATTTTCAAGGATGAAACACCAACAATGAAGTGGAAGCAAAGATAAACAAATGGGACTACATTAAGCTAAGAAGCATCTGCACCTCAATAGAAATAGTGACCAAGGTACAAAGACAGTCTATAGATTGGGAAAAATATTTACCCAATATCCATCTGCTAAGGAGTTAATATCAAAGACACATAAGTCACTGGTAGACCAGAATGCCTACTGGTCCAGCCTTTTGGAAAACAAATTTGGCCATTCCTCAAAAAACTAGAAATTAAGCTCCTATGTGACCCAGATGTAACACTCTGGGAATATACTCTGGGGTCCCAAAAACACAACAGAAATGCTATCTGCACATCTATGTTCACTGTAGCACTATTCATAATAGCCAGAAACTGGAAACAACCTAAGTGCCCGAGAATGGACTGGTTTAAAAAACTATGGTACATCTACATAATGGATTACTGAGCAGCTATTAGGAAAAGCAAAACTATGAATTAGCTTATAATGAATGCACATGGAGAGTATTATGCTGAGTGAAATGAGTCAGAAGGACAGGAACAGACACAAAATGATCACACTTATTTGTGAAATATAAAAAACAAAACAAAACACATAATATGAAACTAATCCCAAGGACAATAGAAATAAGGGCCAGGAGGAATGGTCCATAGTTGGAAGCTGCCCAAAGTGCTAGGGAGGAGGCACTTGGGAGAGAGAAAGGACCACTATGACAAAGATAGTTGGAAATGATCACTTTGGATAAGAACTGTGTGCTGAGAGGAGGTAAAGGAACAAATATGATAACTTCTGAGTATCCATAATACCCAAAAAGGGGGATAGAAAGAGAAAGCAAGGGAGAATGAGTAAAGAGAGAGAGGAAAGAGAGATAAGAGAGAGAAGAAAGAGAGGAGAGAAAGAAAGTGCTTGCCAGAGATAGGAGGGGTGAGTATGGAGGGTTGAAAGGAGGGAAACTGGGGACATTGATGGTGGGAAATGTACACTGGTGGAGGGATGGTGTTGGACCATTGTATGTCTGAAACCCAATATGAACAGCTCTTTAACTGTGTTTCTTAAGGTGAACAGCTCTGTAACTATGTTTCTCACAGTGATTCAATTTAAAAAAAAGACTGCTTAGCATGGGAAACATTATCAAACCAGATGAAATGTGATAATGTGACTGGATTTTAGATGCCACTCTGTCTCACGTTCATTGATTTACAGAAAGCCTTTGATTCTGTGGAGACTGAAGCAGTCATCGAAGCCCTAGCCAAACAGGGTGTTCAAACCCAATACATCAAGATCCTTCATAAGCTGTATTACGGATTCACCACCAGGATCTCACCATTCTACAAAGAAGTGATCATTGATGTCAAAAGAGGGGTTCTACAAGGTGATACCATTTCACCAAAACTCTTCAGTGCCACCCTCGAGAACATCATGCGACAATTAGAATGGGAAGGAATGGGAGTGAAAATAGATGGTCAGCAACTACACCACCTCCGCTTCGCTGATGAAATTGTTCTAATAACACCAAACATTAGCCAAGCAGCACAAATGCTGGCTGACTTCAACTGAGAATGTGGAAAGATAGGTCTACAGCTAAACCTCAACAAAACTATGTTTATGAAAAATGAACTAGTTCCAGAGGCCCCATTCACTCTCAATGGAACAGACATCTCTGAATGCAGCAGTTATGTGTACCTAGGTCGAGAAGTCAACATGATGAACAACCTAAAACCTGAGCTACGCAGGAGGAAGAGAGCGGCATGGAATGCCTTCAAAGGCATCGAAGAAATAGCTAAAAAGGACAAAGAACCTCCGGCTCTGGGCACATCTCTTTGACTCTACCATTCTCCCTTCATTAACATACGCCTCGGAGACCTGGGCCCTACGAAAGCAGGATGAGAATGCTATTCGGTCTCCCAGAGAGGAATCCAAAGAGCTATGCTTGGAATATCATGCCTCACTCAAGTGAGAGAAGGAATCCGGAGTTCTGACCTCCGTCGCTATTCCAGAATCAGAGATGCTGTCTCATTTGCCAAGGCATCGAAAATCAGATGGACTGGACATGTAATGCGATTTGGAGATGACAGCTTGACTAGAGCCGTTACCGACTGGATCCCACGGGATGTCAAAAGATCACGTGGCCGCCCACCTACAAGATGGTCAGACTTCCTTGTCAAGACCCTGAAGGAACTGTTTGAGGCTCTTCATATTCCTGAATCAACCAGATGCCATTGGGCTACATTGGCACGTGATAGGGTCCAATGGAAATGTTACTGGTGCCCGCTCGAGCAAATCGATGAATAATGGGATTCAAGTGATCAAGTGATCAAGTGACTGGATGTTTGATATCCAGTTATCAAACATTCTTGGGTCTTCTGTGCACTTACAACACACCCCAGCTCACACAGGTATGGCCCCTGGACCCAACTTGTGCCATTCTAGGCAATCAGCATAAAACATGACAAAAGTTCATGTGACTGACAAAACACGAACTGTCTCACCATCCCAGGCATCGAACATGTCGGTTATGAAGTAGTCAATAAAGGAAATCTGGGACTTGGGGATGCTACAGGTATTCGGTCAAACACTGGCATCACCACAGGCAGCCCCTGTCGCTTCTCTTCATCCGTCTGTAAAACACCAAAAGGCAGGGTTGATGGGCATGTGCATAGTAGCTGGTTTCTCAGAACCACCCTGTGAAAATGGGTCATCATTCAATTGTCCAAAGGAAGAAACGGGCTCAGGAACTTCCTGAGGTCTATGGTAGTCAAGCAGTGACCAAACTCAGATCCTCTGACTCAGTCCTGCTATTCATAGTTCCTCCAGAGCACTGATTTCAGGAGTCAGAACTCCATTTCAGTTTTCATTATTGGAAGGTTAGAGATATTTTGAACATAATAAGTATAGTATTCATCCTGAGAACACTGATACCAAACATTTATAAACTGCATAGCAATGGTTTGTAAAACTGGATGAACTGACACAAAACTATCAATAGTGGGTTCTTTTGGTCTTTTCTTTTTCTCTCTTTTGGTTTTGGGGCTACCTACAGGGGTCTTCAAGGCTTATTGCTGACCCAGTGCTCAAGAGCCATTCCTGGTGGGCTCAGGGGACCATATAGTGCCAGGGATAGAAACCATGTCAGCTCTTTAGCGGCTGTATTATCTCTTGGGCCCTGCATAAGTGATGTTATTATTCACCCTTACATGCTTTAGTTTAAAAAGAAAGAGTGGACACTAGCCTGAGGGATTGCTGAGGGCTAAAGTGCTGCTTACAAGTCCAAAGCCACTGAGTTTGACCCCTAGTGCTCCTGCTATACACCAAGTGCCACCCAGGGCTCTGTTCTCTGGCACTCATACTAGCAGTGTCCAGCGAAGAGCCAGGCATGTGTGACCACCAATAGTGATGTGTGTGACACCTGGCCAGCACACAACCATATGTGAACAGTCATAAGGGAGCCCCAGGGTGGGCACGAAGCCCACACATGCAGGAGCTCCATGACTGATGAGCATTCCCAGCGTGTAGCCCGCAGTAGGGACCAGGCCAGATGGGCTCAGTGCCCAGTTGTTATAGCAAAGGGAAGGATAGAGGGGAGAAAGCCAGTTTGTTATAAAAACACACACTCAAGGGGTACTAGCTTCATTGTGTTTGCAGCAGTCTTATTCACAGTAGCTACACATAATCAAAGTGTCCATCTGCATATGACCAGGCAAGAGTGCTGGGCTACAGTTACGCAATGGAATATTGCTCTATATCAAGAAAGATGAATTCGTGTGGTAGCTCTGCAAAGTCTTAAATGAACTCAGTACTATTGTAAACTCTAACACCTTCAATCCATTCTTTTAAAGGAAAGATGAAACCTTGTCTTCTGGAACAAAACAGATGGATCTACAAGTGATTATGCTAAATAAGTCAGGAAGGGGACGGAGTGATAGTACAGTGGACAGGGCATTAGTCATGCATGCAGTAGACCAGAGTAATAGTACAGTGGGTAAGGCATTTGTCATGCATGCAGTAGACTTTGGTTTGATCCCTAGCACACTATATGGTCCTCTGAGCATCACTAGGAGTGAACCATGAGCACAGAGCCAGGAGAAAGTACTGAATACCACTGAATGTGGTCCAAAAAAAAAAACAAACAAAAAATCCCCAGAAGTAGTCAAGAAGTAAAGGACAATTAACATTTGACTTTATTCATACAGAACATAACTAAAGAGAATGAACTTGGAAAAAAAATAAAATGCAACAAAACTATCTCCTAGATCTAGTGATCCAGTAAAAACTTCCCCTGCCAGAAGGAAAGAGGAGAGGAGGAGGACTTGGGAGAGGAGCCTTTGGGGTGGTGGGGTGGGGGAGTAATCTCACATAACTACAGAAGTAGAAAGTGATATCCCTGAATGTTCTAGTCTTGTTAACGCTAAATCAATGAAACTATAAAACCTTATGAAATAACAGCTCTGGGCAAGAACTGAGTGCTGAAAGTAGGTAAAGGGATTTACATGATGACCTATCAGTATCTATATTGTAAACCATAATGCTCATTTTCACACGTGCACACATGTGCACCACACACACACAGAGAAAAGTGTCTGCCATAGAAGCAGCCAATAATGATCAACTTTGTAACTGCGTATCTCACAGTGATTCAGCAAAAGATAAAATAAAATAAAAATTTTCCTTAAAAAATGAGATAAAAAAAGAGAATGTCCTTACGAAGCAATAGGGGTGGCTAATCTGGGTGTAAACTCCGGATCATGTTGTCTTTTCTACTGGGGGACAGTGGGAGGCACACCCATCCCATCCCTGTACACAGAGCAGCACGTGGCCCACTGAGCCCACAGCTACTTTGTTCATGGAGTAATAGTTGTGGCCAACAAAATGGCAGATGAACTGCGTTAAGACTTGGGAAATGACCCAGAAATCCTCAAATTATGTCTAAGTCTGAGTCTTTTGTACTTTAGTGAGGGAGATTTAATAGGCATAGCCACGAATAACTGAGCTGTCACCATCCATGCCCACTGGTAAGTGGTGTCGGGCCCAGCTGGGCAGGGGTCTTGCTGAGAACTTGACCTTTACATTTCCCATGGACTTGGGAGTGTTCTTCTCTGGGGAAAGGATACTGAAATGCGAGTGCACAGCACAGCACTGTGAGGTTTGGTTCAGTTTCCTCCCTGTTCACATGCTGGGCAATGACTAGAAACAGGACTTTGAGGCCTCTCAGCAGGTTCTGGGGACACTGCTCATGGCCTCCCACCTGTTTGGGACCTAGTGTGCTCAGTTCAGGTCAATCAAGCAGCCCAAAATGATCCATTGACGTTCAAGGAGCAGTGGAGTGTTTCCTTCATCTTAGGGGCAACCTCGGGGCTTCCTGACCTGCTTCAGAGTCTACTTCTCAGCCTGGAATGCTGCAGTTAACAAATTGGAACTCTGTGGGCATTTCCCACTCCCTCCCTTCTAGACATGAGCCATCTATTTTGTACTGTGAGGGCCACATCTGGCAGTGTGGGGGCTGGGACACAAGCCAGGGTCTGACATGTGCATGGACTGTGCTCTCCCATATGCAGTTCCGGGTCTGGCCTCACTGGCACATTCCACTCACAGACCGAACTTTCCCCACTCCCAGTGGGTTCCTTCACTGCTGTGCATTTGTCTTTCAGTCAGGCACATCCCCACCAGAAGCTCTTCTCTGGAAGGAGCACTGTTTTCTCAGATGGCAGCTTGTAATCCACCATTTTCTGGATCTTTTTTTCTCCTTTAGCTCTTCTTCACATTGCCAAATTGAACTACAAATTGCTGCTCCCCTGCTATAAAAGTTCTGTTTTTCCTCCTTACTAGTTCTGCTCATAATGCTTTGTTCTCACAGAAAAACTCCTTTTAAAAATAAAAATGCTCTTAACATTTCCACAAAGCCCTTCTTTTATCTAGAAAAGAACATCTTGTTTTCTTGTACTTAGCACTTACCTTCTTTAAAGATCATTTTCACATTTTTTTACCAACATGTGGACCTGTGTCAACATCATTTCGACCCAAATGTATTTTGAGCTTCCCTAAATGAAAGATTGATTCACCTTGTTATTTTTTTTTCATTTTGGGTCACACCCAGTGATGCTCACAAGAATTACTCCTGGCTCTGCACTTAAGAATTACTCCTGGTGTGCTCATCCCAAATGGGATGCTGGGGTATCAAACCCAGGTTGGATGTATATAAGACAAATGTCCTTTCTGCTGTACTACTGCTCCGGCCCCTCACTTGTTTGGTTTTTTGGGCCACATCTGGTGATGCTCAGGGCTTACTCCTGGCCCTGAAATCAGGAATCCCTCCTGGTGGTGCTTAGAGACTATATGGGATGCTGGGGATTGAACCCTGATCGGTTATGTTCAAGGCAAGCGCTCTACCCACTGTACTATTTGCTCCAGCCTTGAGCCATCCATTTTTGTGAAACTTCAGAATACAACAATTTGAGGATGAAAAGACTCTTTCATTATATCCCACATCCCTTAGACATTCTTTTGTTGTACCCTGGCACACCAGTCCCCTAAGGGAGCCAGAGGGTGAATCTAGGCTCAGATAGGTATCTACTTTCTAGGGACGGTTATGTTATTACTTGGAGAATTCCCAGAATTCTTTGACATGGGGGCAACTGGTTCTTCCCTTAAGGGGCAGCAAAATACCTGAGCAAAATACTCCTCAGAGATCCTCCCAGCCCATTCGATGCACAAGTCCAGTGGGCGGCATGGGTTGGCCACGTCAGCACACTTAATCATCATGCGTTTGATCAGCATTTGGTTTTCAGGAAAGTTCTTCCCAACGAGGTTACACTCACAGTCACTGCCCTCGATCTGGAAAACAAACATGGTCAGTTCAGAGTTTGTTCAAGATAATGATTAAGCCCACAGGGCTGACTGCTCACACTTTCACTTGTGGTGATCACCCAGGTACATATAAACACGTTGGGGACTTAGCCAAGGAGATGCTCTCTCCCTTCCTTCTTCTGTGAGGATGCATCTCAGGAAACACACCTCACACAGCCCAGGACCAGGTGAGCAGGAGAAAGCCCTCCTTGGGGATGCCAAACTTGGCCCTTTCATCCTCCTCCACAGAGTTCACTGCTCCAAGCAGTGAACAGGTTTTTGTGAGCAGGTTTGAAAATGTGTGCATGAATTTGAATTTTTTAAAGTAATTTAGTGTGTAATTTCAAGGAAGAAACTTTTCTCCTTGAAGTTTACAAGGAAATGTATAAAAAGTTGCAGTTTAATACATAATCAATACATAATTCCTTAATGATAAGAAAGCAAATAGAATTGCTTCTATATTTATTTCTATATTGCATATACTCATATGTCCACCAGCTCTATTTCTCTTATGACTTTATCTCTTTCTCTTCCTCCTTCTCCTACACACTTACTGATTCACGTGCACACGCATGTGTATGTGTGTGTGTGTGTGTGTGTGTTGTGTGTGTAGAGGGGGAGGGGAGATTCCACTCCTGGCAGTGCTCAGAGATCATTCTGAGTGGTATTTAGGGGACCCTATTTGGTGTTCAGGTTAATTGGTGTAAACAAGAGCAGTGACTTACTGCTCTTGTACTGTCTCCAGCCCATCTTTCTGCTTCTTTTCTTTTGTTGTGGGGCCACACCTAGTGGTCTCAGGGTTTACTCCTGGCTCTGCAACCAGGAATTATTCCTGACAGTGCTTGGGGGACCATATGGGATGCTGGGGATGTAACCTGGGTTTGCTGTGTGCAAGGCAAATGCCCTCCCCACTGTATTACAGTTCCAGCCCGACTTCCTGCTTTCTTAAATGCAAGTGACTACTGGTGTTTAGCTGACTCTTCTGCTGGATGGTAGGAAGTATTTGGGCCACTGAAGTGTGCCTGTAGGAGCAGAAAAGAGGCTCGGGCAGAAGAAGGTGATCCAACCCTTGTGAAATGATGGCACACATCTGACAAATCTGATGGACATTGTGCCCAGGTCCATGAGTGGGCTGAGAAAAAATGCAAGTGGCCAATTAACCCAGACCTGGAAGACTGCTGCTCTGCCTTGCAAGGCTCCCCTGATATGACCATGGTCAGTAGCTCTGCAGAGTGCAGTGAACCTGACAGCCTACACAGCTTGTGAGGGATTCTGTTTTGTTTTGAGACCAGCCTGAATAATTAAACCAGGAGGAAAATTGCGCTCAGAAGTCTGCTGTTTTATGGTATTGGAATAAAAACAGACCTGTGGACCTATGGAATAGAGTTGAGTATCCTGAAAACCAACCTCAAATACATGAACAATTAATCTTAGATAAAGAGCAAAAAAGAAAAAAATGGAGCAAGGAAAGCCTCTTCAACAAGTGGTGCTGGGAAAACTGGGCAGCTACATGTAAAAAATGAACTTGGACCTCTGTCTAACACCATGCACAAAAAATCAGATCAAATTGGATTTAAACATCTCAATACAAGACCTGAATCCATAAAGTACATCGAAGAAAATATAGGAAAAACCCTCCACAACATTGAAGCTAAAGACATCTTCAAAGAAGAAACACTGCTAACAAAATAACTAGAAGAAAAGATAAACATATGGGACTACACGAAGCTAAAAAGCTTCTGCACCTCAAAAGAAACAATGACCAAGATACAAAGACAGTTCACAGAATGGGAAAGAATATTCACCCAACACCCATCTGATAAGGGGTTACTATCCAGGATATATCAGGCACTGGTAGAACTTTACAAAAAGAAAACAACCAAGCCCATCAAAAAATGGGGAGAAGAAATGAACAGAAACTTCAACAAGGAAGAAGTTCGAATGGTCAAAAGGCATATGAAAAATTTTGCTCATCATCATTAGTCATCAGAGAGATGCAAATCAAAACAATAATTAGATATCATCTCACACCACAGAGACTGGCACATACCCAAAAGAGCAAAACCAACAAGTGCTGGCATAGATGCAGGGAAAAGGGGACTCTCATCCATTATTGGTGGGAATGTCAACTGGAACAGCCTTTTTGGAAAACTATATGGACATTACTCCAAAGACTAGAAACTGAGCTCCCATTTGACCCAGTCATACCACTCCTGGAAATATACTCTGGGAAGCCAAAAACACTCAGCGGAAACACCATCCCTACTTTTATGTTCATAGCAGCATTATTCACAATACCCAGAATCTGGAAACAACCAGAGTCGCCCAGAATTGAAGATTGGATAAAGAAAATTTGGTACATTTACACAATGGAATACTACGCATCTGTTAGGAAAAATGAAGTTATGAAATTTGCCTATAAATGGATGGACATGGAGAGGATCATGTTGAGTGAAATTAGCCAGAAGGAGAGAGACAGATATAGAAAGACTGCATTTATTTGCATGACATAAATATATATATATATATATACATATATATGTGTACATATATATGTACATATTATGACACCAACAACCAAGGTCAGGAGAAATATGGATCAGGAGGTTTGTCAAAGGTGGAAATTACCACAAACGTGTGGGAGCAGAGGTTAGGTAAGACAGATAAGGGAACAGTGTGTCAATAATTGTCGAAAGTGCTATTACCACATAGAACTTAGAATTAAATACAGGCAAACAGACACACATGATAACTTCTAAGTTAGTATGTATTACAATTCACAATATGTAAGAGAAGTAAGAGAGAGAGAGAAAAGAGATAAAGAACTTGCCATAGAAGCAGACTAGGGGGAGGGAGGGGGAATCGGGGACATTGGTGGTGGGAAATGGGCACTGGTGGAGGGATGGGTGCTGGAACACTGTATGGCCGAAATCCAAACATGAACATTTTTGTAATTGTTTATCTCATGGTGGTATAATAAAATATATTAAAAAAAAGAAGTCTGCTGTTTTGTTTCCTGGCCATCAGAAAGATGCCCCTCATTCCAGATCCTGCAGGGAGCAACTCAGCATAGAGTTGGGGGCTTCCCAGCATGACAGAGGCTGCAGACTTCTCTGATTCTGGCTATTTTTCCTTTTCAAATCTCTGGATCTGTGCTCCCATAAATCCTCTGTGGAAAATAGGGGTCCGGACATTGTGATGTGGCATAAATTTGGGGGATAGAGAGGAGTATAGGTGAGGTGGACACTGTCTCTGTTTAGGCAGGGTTCATCAAGGTAGTTGTGGTAGGTGGGTAGGGGGCTCCTTAACAATTTCCAATTTACTTTCAAGACATTATTTCATCAACCATCCACTTAAGTAACCTCAACTCAACAGGAAATAGCAGAGAACTCTAACCAGATGAACAGCTACCTGGCTTTTAAGAGAAGTTGATCTCTCCTCTGACAATAGACCTTGGATTTCTTTGTTTCTAAAACCCAGATTTTGCAGGAATTTTACAGCAGGTACCAGAGTATGCTATCAAATTTTAATAAAGGAAAATCACAAGTGCTTTTGCCCAACTTCACAACAGTTAGTCAATTAGTCTCTGGGGACTGACAGTCTTTTATGTCAACCAGTAGAAATAGAATTAAAAATTATTTGATTTTGATGTCTGAAACAATCAGAAATTGTGGTACCTTAAAACAGCATTTCTTTTTTTTAATTTTTGGTCACACCCGGCGACACTCAGGGGTTACTTCCTGGCTCTTTGCTCAGGATTTACTCCTGGCAGTGCTAGGGGACCATATGGGATGCCAGGGATTGAACCCAGGTTGGCCACATGCAAGGCAAACGCCCTACCTACTGTGCTATCACTCTGGCCCCCAAAACAGCATTTCTAAGCCTGGGTCATATGGTCCCCTGTGCCTGTCCCCACTTATTCTAAGGGAGTCATTGGTGAAAATCATGTAAATGGGACACCAAGGCTTTAGACTAGGGAATGACTGGTAGGAACGGGGGGATGTCAGGAAGAAAACAAGGTTGGAAGGGGCCATGCCAGAAGTCGATTGAGACGGCCCTAAAATGTCACTATTTATTCCAGTCTCTGCTGCCGGCCTGTTCCTCACATATTCTTCCTTTTGTCTCTATCCACACGCTTCATCTCAGGGATCAGCTCAGCGTTAGTTACTGTGGACACTGTTAATCTATTTTTTGTTCTCAAGAAAAACAAGTGGCCAGTACTTTTAGTCCTTCTGTACAAATCACAAGCAAAGAAACACCTTGCCTCTCACTCAAGAGTGAGAGAAAAATGCTTTGAGACCAGAGTGGACACTGATGTAGCTGATTACACCGACAAGGCTCACCTCTGCAGCCAGGGGCTTGTTGATGCTGTTCACAAATTTGTTCACATGTTCAAAGTGTTTTGTCATCTCCGTTGCTAACACCATGTCGATAATAGCTTGGCGTAGTGTCCGATAATGGTTCCTAAAATCACCAGGAGACAAACGGCTTGTTCACATACTGTTCCAAATTACAACAGTTAGACAGTTCTACTCCCATCTTACCACATCCCCACCTTCTAGAAGGTTTCTGGGAGCATAAAATTAAGAAATTAGGAATAATAACAATAGCATCAATAAAGCCAGGATTCACTGACACTAAGTTTTCCTAAAGCTGATCCTTCACAAGAGTTCTTTTTTTTAAGGAGAGTATTTGTTGCACGATAAACCCTTATTTTACAAAGGGAGATTCCTTCTTGCCTTCCTTTGGCTAGATCCAAACAGTGAGTCGGGGAAATGATGAGGCCCTTCCCTGAATGACTGGTACAGCCACTGGAGCTATCCCCAGGCACTCAGCTTGGACTAGGTGATTGCTGTCACAGGACCAGCCATGGTTTCTTCCGGTAATGGCCCTGCAAGAACATTTTCCCAATAATAGGTGATGATCTAGGTTAGAAAGAGATCGAAGCTGTGATAAATGTAGCGATGACCCTGCTCCAAATGACTGTCTCATTCCCATCATCTCTCCCCTAATTCTCTCCAGACAGCCCCAGTGCTAGCAGCAACCTGCCCAGAGCTCCCGGTGCTGCTGACATACAACTAGGAACCAGCCCTTAGAGTAGACTTCTAAGTAGCCCACAGTTGAGTTGGTGCCAGACTAGGGAGGACCTTGTTTCTCTGAGTTACACAAAGGACTGAATGTCCTTGTTGGGAGGTAAAAATACCCATCACACTTATTAGTGACATGGTCAATATTTATTGAGTGTGGTGCAGTGTATGAAACATGTTCACCAAAGTTTGCTGAAGACCAAACGAAGTCTAAAAGAGGAAAAAGGCAGTCTGAAAAGGATGGTTTAATCGACTATTATTTCACTGTTCCAATGGTGCCATTTTTTCTTCTAGTCTCCTTCCTCTCTCCCCTAAGGGAAAGCTAAGTGTCTGCAGCATTTTGCCTGACCTTCTTGGTTATACTGCAAGAACCTGCGGGCACGAGAACCACCAACCTGTCCATGTTTTTGAAAATGTTGCACTTGGTGTCTTTGACAGTCAGCTGGAAGGCCAGTGCCGTGTGGTGGCTCTCCAGGACAGCAGTATCATTGTAGAGCACAGCCAGTTCGCTGCCCGCGTTGCACAGGAATGAGTTGGTACGCCCTGGGTGGTCCACATCATGCACCGTGGGCGCGATCAGAGCTGCCACCTCGTCCAGTTGATCGAGACTTCCCTAGAGTGAGGGGGTGGGCAAAGCTGAGCATGACCCTCTGTGGGAGGGAGCCCCATGCTCAGACCAACTGTGCCTCTTGGGAGAAATGGCAGGAGGGAAAGTACATATCAGTCGGCTGAGTCTGTCCAGATCCAGTAGAAAGGCCTTCCAGAGCACATGGCCTCAGCCTGCTGTGGCTTTTTTTTTTTAGAAGAGAGAAATTTTGGCCACCAGCATAAAGGATCCTTTACTTTTCTCCCTGGGGTCCAGTCTTAGTCTTTAGACAGAAGCCAATAGGACTATTCCAATGCCTGCTATATCACCAGGACTCTTTCTAAGAAAGGCTAAAGCATAATGTGGCCCCTGGTCACAAATATGACTTATCTGCTTCCTTACTGCCACCTCTGATAGTGCTCAGGGCTTACTTTGGGCCCTGCACTGGTGGTACTTTGGTATGTGATAGTGCCAGGGATTCAGACTGTGATCAGCAAATGCAAGGAAGGCACTTCAGCCTGTCCATCAAGCTGCCTGGCCTTACCTGCCTGATCTGGCAAGATGGAGACTGTGGCCATAAGAGGCACAAATGGGGTCCTTGCAGTTAGGTAGGAAACGCTGCTCTGGGCTTGCGAGGGGTGGAGGCAGAGGTGCTCTGTGTGAAGCTCCCACACTGGAGCATCATGGGAGACAAATGCTTCCTGGCTCACAGTTCTGGGAGAGTCTCATGCAGGCTGTTACACATAGAACTGACCTTGATAAACGGACTTGGTCACACTTATTGGGTACCTCACGAGTGCTTGTGGTCACACAGAGTGCTAGAGCCCTGCGGTATATACTGCTGGCCTGGTGTGTGGGTCGAACTGAAAACTCACTGGGGCAGACCCCACACGGACAGACCCCACATGGACAAACAGACATACATGCATATACACACAAACTTCCTGGGAAATGCACTAAGAAGGAAACAGCTTCTGTGAGCGTCACCCAAAGGGATAATCCCATGAATGGCTGTGCTGGTCACAAAATGCCCTGGTGACAGATGCTTCCCTCAGAGCTGGGCAGCTTAGCTTGTCACGTGGAGCTCACGGAGCCTGGAATGTGGCCAGTGCCTATGGGGAACTGGACTTCTCAGGGGATTTCACTCTAGCTAGAAACAGGGTCACGGGTGGCCATTGGCTCCCTTGTCAGCCACTTGCAGAGAGGGATGACTTGCAGAGTTGGGATGACTCCTCTAAGAAAAGTCAAACCAGAATGGCCAGGCAGAAAGTGGCCAGGGAGAGAAACCCAGTGGACAACGGGCCTCCAGGATGTGCCACGGGGCTTATTTAGGAGATTCTGAGAGAACCACTGTAGTCAAAGGGCAATAAACCAGGGGAGACGGGTCCTCCAGAAGAGCAGGGTGCAAGTGACTGCCTGCTAAGAGTCCCTCAGAGACTTCCACCTCAGAGACCCTCAGGGCTGGCTTCATGGTGGTCTTGAGCTATGGCTATCCCACAAAGCTCTGGGGTCCTTTCTTCAATGCCTCCTAAGGGGTTCATCAGGGTCTCAAGGCTCTGACTCTGATATGCTCAGCCCTGACTATGGCAGCTCTTATTGCTTGGGTGTTGGTCTCAATGCTCCACATCTGTTCTCACTGACCATCTGCAACTGCAGTTGGGGCCATGTGAAACAGAGGAGCGTGAACTTGATGGCTGTGTGGGTAGATGTGTCTGCAGACTGAGGTGCACATCAGTCCCCACAGTTCCTCTTCTCTCGGGGGTAGCTCTGCTCTTCTCTTCAGTGCTAGCTGCAGCAAAGGATCATCAGGGAAGCCTTAGCTCCTCACAGGAAGGTGCTAGAAAACACAGCTGACATCACTGTCTCTGAAAGGAGAAGCCCAGACTCCACAAAGATGACATCCCATCACCTTCTCTGCTCTCTGGTTGGGGAAAGTGAACAGGAGGATGAGACAAGTCCAACTGAGAAGGAAACGGCCCTTTCTCCCCATTCTTGTGCTGTTTCTGCTCCTCCTTCCTGGCGGCTGCTCTTCTCCTTCAAACTAAGGAAGAAACTATTGTTTGCAGACTGAGATGCGTGTCAGTCCCCACAGAGCTCTTTTCTCAAGGGTAACTGTCTGCAGATGGAGGTGTGCATAAGTCCCCACAGAGCTCTTCTCTCAGGGGTAGCTATGCTCTTCACTTCAGTGCTTGCTGCAATAAAGGAACAACACACGACTCTGAATGTGCGGTGACTCTCAGAGGAGGGAAGCTGGGTCTCCCTTGCCAGCTGTGTCTGGGCTCACCCTAGAAACCTGCACCTGTACATGGCTGTGCAGTGATTCCCCAGCAAAGCCTGAAAATTGTGATGTCTCAGTAAGCCCCTGAGCTGAAATTGTCTAATTTGGTTAATGTAATTAACCAAATGTGCTCTAGGAGCCTGTATTAAGCCCATTCAGAACATGCCGCATGTTGCTGAAGTAAAATATTTTCAATGCACGGGGGACAGAAGGCCCTCTGTATTATCTAAGGCTGAGGAACACAGAACTTCCCGAGAATGACACACAGTCATCACGAATGCACTTACATATAAATGCACATCCACACAAGACATACATCAGCATTCAGTAGACCCCTCATCACACATCTGCATCATCAGAGACCAATGGTCTAATTCTGGTCCGAAGACCTCTAGACCTATAACAACAATTGTCTCACCTCTACATGAGCAATCCCAAGGACTCCAAGGGAATAGGTGGGAGTCAGATTACCACGAAACAGGAAGGGGTGTCTACCATGGTGTGAATGACTGTGTAGGGCACTCTGGAGAGAGCAGGGCTAGGGCACGTCTCCACAATACCAAAAATAACCTATGACTGTGGTAGCCCAAACAAACTCAGTGTGATGCTCCTGTCACCAACCCTGGTGGTTAACAAAACATGAATATACAGCTCCTGCCTCTCTGGTCGTCAACCGTGGTGCATAACAAAATGTGAATGTACAGCTCCTGTCTCTCCGGTTGCCAACCCTGGTGCGTAACAAGACGTGACGTCCAAGTGTTACCTTCACTCTCTCCTTTCCCAGGAAGAAGGCCGTGGCGTGCAGAACGTCGGCGGCATGGGTGGAGTTATGGTATGCATTGGAAGAATGGTAGTTAGCTTCAATCACTTGGAGCCAGGCCCGGAGAGTAGTTTCAGTACAGTGTAAAAATTCACACACCCCAAACCGGAAAAGACCTTTAAGCCCAGGTAAACCAATGGTCTGGAAGACAGAAAAGCAAACTCCGAGTCACTGTGCTCACTGACCCAGACAAAGCTTCCTCTGCTGACAGAGGGGCCTGAGGTATTTTTGTTCGGAGATTTACTTGACACACACAGTGATGACCTCACATCTCTACTCCCAGCCTCTCCAGTTAGGAGATGAAGCCATTTTTCCTCCTGATTTTCCTCACTCTGAGCTGCTTTATGCCAAACAATTCAAATGATTAGAGATAATTTCAAGTTCTTCAAGGAATTCTAAGAAGGAAGGAGGTTCCTGGGGTCCCTTTCCGTCTCTTCTCCCTCCTCACAACACCTTTCTCTGGATGCACTGAGGAACAGCAGGAACCGCATGTTGAGCTCAGCGGAGGCATGTATGTCCTTATCTACAGGAGAGCATCACTGACGCCCTGGTGACTGCATCCCCAGGATAAATGGCCTCGCTGCTCTTGAAGGTGCCTTTCTCTGTTTTCTAACCCTTCTCCCTGCTAACAGGATGGAGCAAAAAGCCTACATTACTCTCAAGCTCACTTTGTTAAGGTGGGGTGTTTTGACAAGTTGGGGACAGAGACTACCAAGGATGCTGGGACTCACGATAGAAAGGAGAGACCTAGGGAGAGGGAGAGGGACACTTGGTGGTGTCCTCCTCTGGCCATGACTAGCTGGAACCACATCTCACCCACATATTGCTTGGCCCAGCTCACTCAGAGCTGCTTGATGAACTCTCCTGGCCACAGCAGCAGAGGAAGCTGTGAGGCCTCAGTCCCAGAGGTCAAAGCCTTGAGTGGAGTGAGGTCACCTGCCCTTTGCCCTCCACACTCCACTGCAGGCCACCGGGAGGCCACATACCTTTTATGTGTAATAGCTTCCAACTCAAAGATGTTGAACTCCCAGCTTTCCTCATTGTCCAGCAGCTGGGCAATACTGGGGCACATCATTGATGGTCAGTGGCATCGCCAGGTGACTATGGCTCTGGTGCACGTCTGAGCAGACAGATGGGGCAGAGAAGGCTGGATGAGATGGGGCTAGAGGGGTGCCAGCATCCCTCTCATGGGTGTCCCAGGGAGAGAAGGAGAAATTCTTGGACTGTCAAGGCTAGGAAGGGTCTTCCTTCAAGGTTCTTCTCTCACATTATTAAACTCTCACATTATTAAAGTTGTTTCCCAAACAGAATCATTTGGTTTGGTAGTTTTTCTGCATCAATATTCTTCATTCTTATTCTACCAGGGCTGAGAAATTACTTTAACTTGAAGTCCTGGGTTCTGATGTAGGCCAGAAGAGACCCTTCAAGTCCATGGAGACCAACCACTAAGACCCTCCCCAAACAGTCATAACCAGGGAAGGCCCCACAGAGATGGTAGTGGTAATAACTTACTCTTAGTGAACACATACTCGTTTCCTGATAGCCTTCTCAAGCCATCCTGAAGAGAGAGAAAGAGAGAATGATGCCATTAGGGCCGTGCCTTAAAGACTACCATGCCAAGGAATGCAGAGGCCAGAGTGACCCAATCAATGCAAGTCCAGAAAGAAACTCCACATTAAGTCACAACAGTGCCAGCGGTGTGACTCAGTGGTACTGACACTCTTCTTCTGTGGTGTTAGCCTTAGGAGAAGAGAGAGATGGAGACTAAATTGGGCGGTGCACCACACATGCACACTCCAGCTGTGAGATGGTTGTTTTCATGATATCATTCCCTTCCGGCACTCAGAAGCAGCATGAGCGAAATCAAAGCCTTTACCTTCCTTTGAATAAAGGTTCCTGTACCCCTCAGCACCCAGAGGGATATGCTACTCTTGTGTGCCCCAAAGCCACGGCCCACATTTGGGGATATGACCTTCTAATGGAAAGTTTTTGAAAAGGTTGGACTGATATCTTTTTAATAATAGCTGGATTTTTCCCAACTCTAACTTCTGTTTTGCAATGTGAGCATTGCTGCTAACCTTCAGGAGATACATTGCTGGATCGCAGGTCTAGAAGGCAGCAGAAGGGAAAAAGCAAACTTCACTACTATTAGTTACCCAGACTTGAACTTGTCCCCAAATGTTCCTGAATCTCCGTTTTCATCATATGATACACGCCATCATTGCTTGAGGAGCATCATATGCACAAAATTTCTTGAATAACATAAATGCTTCTCATGTTACCCATGAATAGCACTCCTGTGACCCGGGGTCTCTAAGTCACATACTCTCAGTATGTTTGCTGTGGCCTCTCCAGCATTTCCAGTTTTCCCTCCTCTCTCACCGTCATTAGGCCTCCAACCAGGTCACTGGTGTGGGGTCTTCGTCTTTGGTACCCAGCTGAGGGGAGTACAGTTCTGTGGTTCGTAAAATTTCTAGAACTCTGTCCAAGGCCTCTGCTACAGTGACAGGGCTGTTTTCCTGGGCTGCATTGATTATATTTATAACCTAAGGTAGTAACAGAAGAAAACAAAATTAGAGTTCTCCTTCCCCAATGTGAGACACAGGCGGAGAATCTAAGAGAAATCGGACACAAAAACTTTGGTATATTCAAAATGGCCAATGCCTCCCTGGTACCTCTCTCCCGCAAGGTGCAGAGGACCCCCCCATATTAATCTGACCTTCCACTCCCTTTCCAGAACAGGAATCTCTTGGCCCCTTCCTCAGAGCTGGGGTTTGGCCTTTCCCCTCCCTCAGAGTCACTCCCCAGTTCTCTCATTTCCTTTAATTCCATCATCTCCCGCCTTCACCTCACTAGAGGCTTCTGGACTCATTAACTCCAACTGACACACTGACACATACAGCCGGCATCTCTATCGGAGTATCTTACCGATACTACACATAGCCCAAACTAAAGTCATGATCTTGCTCTTCCCTCCCCAAACATGGAAATATAGTTTTAAAACAAACAAATAAAAAAACCCAACTCAAGGAAAAAACAGAAAGTTCTTTCCCAGACTTCTACACTGCAGTAAGAACCAACACACCCCAAACCAAACACCGGAGAGGCCTGCGCTTTCCTCTCCACACCTCCACACTATGATTCATCACAACAGGTATTTTACTCTGAAACATTTCTCAACCTATTAATTTCTCTTCACCTCCACTGTTCAAAATCCCAGGCTACTTCTAGACTGGGGTTCTGGGAGAGCATCCTGCCTGGACTCCCCCTCAGGCCTGTCCTCTCCCCCACTCTCTACAGGGCACCCGCTGTTCTTAGTAGACAGCAGCCTGTCACGGCCCTCCTTAGAAGGCTTCAGTGGTGTCACTCCACATAAACAAAAATGGTCAATTCATGATGGCGGCGCTAGTGCTGTCTCCTTCAGCTTCCTATGCTCTGGGCCTGACCATGGACTTGTCTAGGTGCCTCCCAAGCTCCCATGGCCATCTCCACCCAAAGAGCTTCCCCCGTTGTTGTGCCTGCTGCCCAGGGCTCTCCTCTCTCCCTTCTTTTCAAATCTCTACATGCTTCACAGTCCCACTTCCAATATGATGTGCCCTCCTCAGCCCAAAATTACAGCAAGTGGCACTTGCTGTAATTCCAGACACACAACCTGTGTTTGTGTCATCTTTGATATTTGCATCACTCTGTGAAGGGCCGCTGACATCAGAGCTAAGTCATCCATTCCTCTGGATGCCCAGGTCATAGCCCAACTCTGGGCAGCCCTGGCAGCACCATCAAAGCAGCAGTGGTCACTCACCTTTGTGATGGGTGCCTCAATGGTCATGGAGTGGATCCTGGCCATGGAAGGGTAGCGCCGGTTCTGCAGGCTGGGGGCTGCAGAGAGAGGGGGCAGCAGCTGCGGTTACATGCCTGGAGCCAGTCGCAGACTGAGGGTCTGAATAGCATGGGACAGCCATTTCCCACTGCATTCCCTGTCTCCAGGAAAGATCCAAACTAGTGACTTGGCTCATCTCTCAATGCTGGAAGACTGAGCACTGGACTCATCAGCACAGGCTGGCCCACACGTGGGCGGCAGGAGGGCATTGTAAGCTCCATGTTTGGGGGTTGGGGGGTAGACTGCAGAGGTTTGATGGGAGCCTGAGGTCCCTCTCAAAATCTGCATAATCCCCAAGGCTCACTTTTCCCAAGCCACTAAAGTCCCACCCTGACAACCCTGACAATGTCCAGCTTTTAGTCCTGAACTACTAACATGTTAGCTGTGCTTTGTGTGTGTGTGTGTGTGTGTGTGTGTGTGTGTGTGTGCGCTCATGCTAATCACAATCCTCTCCTGCTCTTAGAATCATATCAAAGTTCAACAAGAGCCAATCCATCATATGATCTGATCACAACACCTGCATCACTAAGGGCTATGTCCTCCCTCTGGCCACCCTCTTCCTCTTCCTGTTTATGGCACTTGCTGGCTCACCTGCCCTCCTCTCTTCTCCTCACTGCCCTACTGCCCCTCTCAAGGAGGGACACCTTGCACTGAGAACCTCTGCTCTCACATGTCCCCTCTGCTCAGGAGCTCTGTCACCTCCAGAACTCCTGAATCACTGTCCAGCCCTGGGTCTCAGCCTTGCATTGTAGCCTGAACACCTGCATGACAGTTAAATTCCTCATCTACTCACATCCTGCCCTCCCCCCCATGTCTTCCCACCTGAGACAGCTCCATCCTATAAATCCTAATTCTTACACTACCAGCAGGAAGGAGAGAAGTCAGCCATTCACTTTTCATCTAGAAATGAAATTTCAGAATCACCTCCCGCAGAGCTAATTACTCAGGCCTGATTGACCAAATGCTGATCAAATGTTTTGTTAAATGTTGTGGCAACAGTGAGGAATGTTTTGCTAAATTCTGCCTCATGGTTCATTTGTGACATCTTAATAGAGAAGAAAAGGAAAATGGCTAGTGGTGGAATTGGGAAAGCTGGACTTAAGGTACCTTCTGTCACTAGCAGTGGAGTGTGACCTTCACTAGCTAATAATGGTGGTTATGTGGCCCAACCAGACATGGGGCAGAGCTGCTACTCGCTCTCCCTGTGCCCAGCCGCTCAGGAGGCACCTGGGAGTCATGGCGGGTTCTAGCCCTGGCCTGCCACCCCAGCAGAGCCTCACAACAAGCCAGGCGACAACCCCCTACTCCATGGGGGCTGCCATTTTCCATATCCAGACTTCCCTCTCATTACAACTCCACCCAGCAGACCAGACTATCACAGCCTGGATCATCGACACCCACCCTACAGCAGTTTTTTTTTTTTCAATCTGGCCCAGGTATGCTGAACCAGAGACTCTCAGACATGGGGCAGAGCTGCTACTTGCTCTCCCTGTGCCCAGCAGCTCAGGAGGATGCCTGGGAGGCATGGCGGGTTCTAGCCCTGGCCTGCCACCCCAGCAGAGCCTCACAACAAGTCAGATGACGACACCCCTACTCCATGGGGGCAGCCATTTTCCATATCCAGACTTCCCTCTCGTCACAACTCCACCCAGCAGACCAGACTATCACAGCCTGGATCATCAACACCCACCCTGCAGCAGTTTTTTTTTTCAATCTGGCCCAGGTATGCTGAACCAGAGACTCTCAGACATGGGGCAGAGCTGCTACTCGCTCTCCCTGTGCCCAGCAGCTCAGGAGATGCCTGGGAGGCATGGCAGTTTCTAGCCCTGGCCTGCCACCCCAGAAGAGCCTCACAACAAGCCAGGCGCACCCCCTACTCCATGGGGGCCGCCATTTTCCACATCTGGACTTCCCTCTTGTGTCAACTCCACCCAGCAGACCAGACTATCACAGCCCACGCGGTTCATCAATAAATGCTTTATTTAGAGGTGACTACAAGAGTATGCCACCCGCACGGCAAGCCTGGCAAACTGCTCGTGTTGTATTTGATATGCCAAATACCAGTAACATTTATATTAGGTCATTCCCATGACCTAATATAATGGTTTGAGGCTCTTTATGTTCCTGGAGCAAGTGGATGCCTTTGGGTTCTACTAGCATGAGACAGGACATATGGAGATATTATTGGTGCCCGCTCTAGCAAATAGATGATGAACGGGAAGATCGTGATCGTGATAGTGATCGTGGCTCAACATTCCTTGTGGGTCATGAAGGAACAAACCCCAGTGTGATTTCAAACAGAAAACCAATAATACAAAAGATTTTAGAAGATGGAACCTTAGGGGCTGGGGAGTTAGTGCAGGTTAAGGCACACACCTTGCACCTTGCATTTGCCAACCTGTTTGATCTGTGAAAGTCCACGTGGTCCCATGAGTAACTCGGGGGGCAGCCTCAAGGCCTCTGAGCATGGCAGGGCACCACGCAGCACTGCACGTTCAGGGCATTGCACGGAACTGCCCACCCACCTGCCTGAAAATTGCCAGGACGGCTGCCAGGTCCTTTGGGCATCGCTTCAGAGACAATCTGCACCCTCCAGAACCCCCCACAGAGAGGTGGAAAGGTCTAACAAAATTTCAGTTCACCACAAAAAGTGAAAAATGGCCACTTTAGTTCAAGCCTTCTCCCAGGGGCTTTGTTTATGTGCCGACTGATTGCTGGATCCAGCCTTTTTGTCATTATCGTCCACAACTGTGAAAGAACAAATAAACCAACCAACCAAAAGCCCAGCCGGCTGCTCACCGTCACTGCCTCGGGAGGATATAGACTTCACATCAATGGATTCTTTCCTCCTGTTCTTGTGCCGGAATGAATGAGACTCTGCGGGTGTCAGATTAGAAATGGAGAGTGATTTGTTTTTTTTTTTTAGCCTATTCCCAGGTGAAGCTTAAACACATTTCCCAAGAAAACAAGGCTGCTTTCCGAGCTGCAGACATTTTCCAAGGAAGGCGAGCACATCACTTCATCACATCACCCAGAGGCTCAGACCTGGATCACAGCAGCCGAGGAAGGAGGCTCCGTTCCTGCAGTCACTCAGTTCACCACGGGATGAAGTTTACAATCAAGTGTCTTTACTTGAGTTAACAAAATTTCCTTTCACAAATAAATGTCAAAATGGGTGGGAGGTGGAGGCTTTAGTTTGACAATATATTTAACTGGGCAGGGAAGGCTCTTACAGAGACAATTGAGAAAATAAAATACTAGTGAAATCCACAAAAAGCTGCTATTTGAGATATGAATGTAGATGAATTACAGGAGCCTCTGGGGGGTGGGGGCATGTCAGAGGGTCTTCCTGTAAGGAGTATTCCTCATTCTTTGGAGACTCTGGTCTTATGAGATGGGGTTGTGCTCCAGTCACAGGACAGACGGAGCAGGGAGGCGGCCTGCCAGTTAATTCCTAAAATTTCCAACAACTCAGCTATTATGTTGGTCCTGATTTTAGGAAGGGAAAAGAAAAGCACTTCACAACTCCGCTCGGCCTCTGCAGGCCTTGAGCTGAGACTCAGTGCTCCATCCACTCCAGTTCCTGCCAGAGCTTTGCTAACAGTTTTGGCCCCAGGGAAACCCAGTCCCCTAGTGAGGACTCAGAGCAGTGGGGACTCAGAGCAAGCACTTCAGGGTACTGGCCTCTTGCTGGGGAAGCCCATGAGCAAGGAGAGAAACTTAACCATAGTCTCATTGCTCCCTCTGTGAGACAGGAAGCAGACAGGAAGTGGCCTGCTGTGAATGGGTTTTCAATAAATGAACATACTCCAAGAAGGAAAAGAGATGCAGTAATATGAACTCTCTATCCGTTTTGTGCTTTCTGCAGCCCATGTACTTTCTGGAACATCTCTCTCTCTCTCCCCCAACTCCCATGTTAAACAAAATAACTATGCTTAAAAAAGAATGGGCTAATGACACTTTAAAAGGAGGTGCCAGAAAGCCTCATAGTTGAAAGCTACAGCTCCAGAGCCAAAAAGCCAATATTCAAGTTTCTACTAGACAGCTGAGCTGTATAATCCAGGGATGTGTGTAACATCTCTGTCAGCACCAACATCCATGGATTGAAAGTCAGAGCAGCTAGTTCACAGGCTGTTGGGAGATGTGGATGAGTTTACCCAGGTACAGAGGAGGTAGTGCAATTGGGTTGTTACTATTAACCATTATTTTTACTCAGGCAAATCTGTGCATTTGTGTGTGTACCTTCTTTCAGGTTTACTTGATAACATTCACTACCTGCTAGTTATATTTCATAATGTCTCAGATACTTCTCTAGATCATCTTTTTTAGCCAGGTATTATCCTCACCAGGGTTCAATGATAAGACTAGGTCTGGATTATATTTGCATCACGAAAAGCAAAAAGCAGAACTATTATAAAGCTCGTGGGAACACTACAGTCAGGGGAACACTACAGCCAGAGTCTGTTTCTGAAGGGCCCAACTTAACTCTTATATCTTGGCCTAGTTCTGATTTTCCACCCTCTATTGATGAGATCAGTGTGTGGCCATGGGTATGAGCTTCCATATTTCTTTATAAAGACACTATAGGTGGTGGCACTTGATGCTACTATAGTATGGCATATGTTTACTAAATAATCGAGTATAACATATTAAAGATTTAAATAGAAAAACAATATTAATATAGAAATATTATATTTCCACTTAAGGTATGAAAATTTCTCAAAATGTGGTTTCTAAATAAAATTCAAGCAGGAAAGTTAGTTTCACGGGTATGGCCCCAGACGGCTGAATTCTAAATAATTAATTCAGAATTATTCAAAGATGGATTGTGCTTATACTTCTTGGTTTTAATGCCAGTCAAAATGGAGAGACTGTATAAAATTAGAATATTTCAAATTTGGGGGCGGGCGATAGCACAGTGGGTAGGGCATTTGCCTTGCACTGGCCAACTCAGTTTCTATCCCCGCATCCCATATGGTCACCCCCAGCCAGGAGTAATTCCTGAGTGCAGAGCCAGGGGTAACCCCTGAGCATTGCGATGTGTGACCCCCCAAAAAAAAAAAAAGAATATTTCAAATTTGGAGAAATTTATCTTCAATAAAGGGCATATCAATCAAAGAATTTACGATTCATTTTCTCAGCAGATGCTTAGATACTTGCAGAACAAATTAAAAAACCAGAGAAAAGAATAAAGGGAGGTTAAAGCATCTGTGCTCCATGTCAAAGTGAATAGTGTCCTACACAGAGAATAGCCGTCACTCACTTAGCACCTGTGTCATACCCAACATGGCATTAGTCCCTTAACTGCAATGATCATCTTATAAAATTACCACAATTCTGAGAGCTACAGAGTGCAACTGATGAGAAAATTAAATGTGGAAAGATTACACAGGGAACTAAAAGGCAAGGAGTGAGTAAATGGTGAGACCAATACTTTACACAATGGAAGAGTTTCAATGTTTCCAGTGTTCCTTCTCAACTGAATAGAGTATTACTCTGGTATGATCAAGGCAAGGCTGGACACTAAAAAGATGTGGAAACACTTGTCACAGTTTTTGGTACTATGATGCCTTAAGTCAGTTAAAATGCTTACTGCAAATTGTATAAGAAACTAATTAAAACATCTGAGAAACTGTGTGTCAGTATAACTCTGTGTGTGTGTGTGTGTGTGTGTGTGTGTATTCACGATACCATCCTTGACAGTCCTTTCCTAGAATTTCTTGGATTAGGTGGGAGGAACACTAACAGCTCAAGGTCTAGCACTGCCAGACACTGTAAATGTTTTCCCGTTGGCCTCAACTGATCGGAGAGTTCCAGATTTTTCCATATGTGAGAAGTCTGGCCCCTCCATTTTATGTGTTAAGGATCAAATCAGTTAGTCAAAAAGACTTGTTACAATCTGAGGTGAGGTAGGGGAACTGAGATGGGGCCACAATGCCCCCAACTCCCAGGCCAGGCGACACCTCCATGGTCACTACTGCCATAAAGCCAGAGAAGCTAATGAGGATTGGATATGTCTCCTCTTGTTTCTGGACCACTCTACTTGGGGTTAATCTGCTCAACATTATCCTAGCCAGCAAGACAAAATCTGGATGGGGAAGGTTCTCAGTGGAAAGTGAAAACTCACTTTAAGGACCCTGTTTTGTTCCTGCCACCCCAACCTTCCCCCAGGACCAGGTATGGGAGTGCAAGCTCTGACCTCTTCACAGGGCCCCCCCGCACCTCCCACATGGATAAAGGAAAAGCAAAGCATTCTCACCTGTCTGGGAGTTGTCTCCTGAGTCCCGATGGACCTTGTGAATCTAAGGTTGGGTGAAATGGAGAGAGAGAGAGAGAAACAGAGAGAGAGAGACAGAAAAGAGAGAGAGAGGCGAGGAGAGAGAGAGAGAGAGAGAGAGAGAATGTTCAGATGGGTGTTAGGGTGTTCGCTTCACTCCCCAAACAGTTGCATTTAAGAAATTGTCGAGGACATCACAAAACACAAGTTTGCACAGACAGGGAAGCAGATGACAGATGGCCCCAGGTCACCCCACTGCTGAGACTATGGCTATATTCAGACACTCCAGGGGGCCCAGGGGCTGTTCTGGCCCAGTAGCTCATCTAAATCGCCACCATCTGTTCTCACTTGGACAGTCTGTAAAGAGACCAAAGTCTCTGACAAAATTTAAGATTCTCACAAGGTGAATAACCTGTTTCTATCTTCAGATATATAAAACCTTCCTATAATATGAAAATAATCTGAAGGCTGGGAGGTGGCTCAGAGGAATGAGTCTCCGTGTTCAAGGCCCTGAGCAGCTGGATGGAGGCAGCTGGCCCCCAAGCACTGCTGGGTGTGGCCTGAAAAATAATATAAAATAAAAAATACCTACAAAACAACGTAAAAATAACTAGAATTTAAGTTCCAGATATTTTAGAATCTTCAAAAAGCCTCGACTACAGAGACAGTCCATTTACAAAGCTCTTTTTTACAAAAAGAACTGAACTTCAGAAACTTTTTTAATACCTAGTTCTTTTTCTACAATTTTGCATGTGCTAATGCCCAATATGTCTGTGGAATGATGAAGCATGTGACAGTCGAAATAACAGATACGCTTTCTCAGGCATTCTCATTTCTTGTGTTTGTACATTGGGGGCGTGTCTAGTTTGAGCACACTCCTAACCACCCTTCTTTGCTGCTAAATCTTTTCACCTGCTGTTGCTCAACCCCCTTAACGCTTTCAGTCGCTTAGTAAAAGGGGGTAAGTTCACTGTCACACCACACAGGGGACATCTGCGACACTGACAAGGAAGAGGAATGGATGGAACAGCCACACAAATGACAAGTACAGGTGGATAATTCTGTTGCAGCTGAACTGAACCCAGAAAAATAAAATTAAAATAAAATAATGACTGTGTAAACTTAAAGTATTAAAAAAGGAGCTTGAGATGGCTCAGAGGGCTGGGAGTTTTGCACGCGGGATCCCTGAACCCAACTTCCATCCTGGCACTGCACGTGCCCTGCCCTCAAGCATCACTCAGGAATAGCTCTTAAACACCAGCTTCCCCACCTCCACCCCTAAATAGGGGATTTTCTTCTTATTCTTCCTAACACAGGAAGCCACCTAAAAGCAGTGCCAATGTGAGATCTGGTGGACACATGACTTAGGACTGGGACCTTCCCAGTCTGCGAGGAAAATTTTTACTTCTTGTATAGACAATGAGGGTCACATTTTTTCTCTTTTCACAGAACCACCATGTGCTACCAAGTGATGGGATGCAGGGGGAACATTTGACATGGCCCCAGATACAGCTATTGACTTGCAGATGGTTTTCCAAGTCTGCTCTAGTGCAGAGGCAGGGCTCTTACATAGTAGCTTTCCTCTCAGAATCCCAATAGCCCATTAGTCTGCTCCTCTGGAAACAAAGTCCCACAGTTCCCCAGATTATGTCCACAATAAAATAAATTTTAAAAAGTCTCTCTCCTGTGTGGGAAAGAAAGAAACACAGTAATGGAACAACAAGTGTCCATGGGCATGAAGGCGTTGGAACTGGAGATTTTGTCCACAGATCTGAGTTTCCATAGGAGATGGCAGGCTGGGAGGGGCCCGTGGGACATGGGGGGAAGGAAGCATGCTCTCTGGTGAAGGTTGGGTGCTGGGATGATGTATGCTTAGAAGGTACAATTAACAGTA